>CAVLGL010000057.1:11460863-11540863 GCA_963668995.1 Parnassius mnemosyne
GCGAGCGCAAGGGTAATATATATCTGAGTGGATACAAGTGATATAGTGAGTTAGGTCTTTTGCGACGCTTCACTGCGAATCCTGCGTTTACTCAGTCATATGTACCCTATATAGTATATTATCTATGTTTATATGTATATACGCACAGTACACTTTTTACTATAAACATGATCATGACATCCTGCAAACTGCTCATACTCACAGAGATAACTCACTCTTTGTCCTATCCATAGACTTAGAATATCCTGCCGTATAGACCGACATAGTGTGCAAGGGAGAAGAAAATGCCTTATAGTAAAAATGCAAGATAGAAAAGGATACCAAATCTCATGACTCTGAAACCGATCTTGAATGACAAGTCGGTATAAGTATATAAGTCGGCACGCAAGAAATAGCTCCTAGATATTTTATAATTTTTTAGAGTGTAATAGTGGTCATTCTTTATGAGTAACTTTTCTACAAAATGATTACTTGTTCCGTGAGTGACTGTGGTGTTAATAATAGAAATAATCCTGATTATTGAATTTATCAGTTTCTAGTGTGTTATATTAATACACAACACAGTGCGTCAGTAATTTGATCTTTAATCTTTTGTACTTCTCTTTTATATTGTTTTTTACTTTTAGTTATATTTATAATTTGGTTTATTTATTTTTAATGTAATTAATACTAATACAGTAAAAACATTAACCTTTACATTTTTCCATGGAGTGTAGAGTAGAAGGAGAACTATCTTATAAGGTGCGAAAGTTGAAAAAGTGTCCCACTATATACTGAAAATAGAGGTTCCAAAACCTACCACAATATCGCTGGCGTCTGAAAAACTACGATATGAATATAGCTGTTGTAGACGGAGTGAAGTCAGCTGAATTCAAATATTTAAAATATTTCATGACTGAAAATGCCAGTATACAAAACCTCAACTATTTACGTAGTACAAAAGCAAGCGGATTGGTCGGTCCTTGTTTATTTCTCCATCTTATTCTAATTAATTTTGGCGCTTTTATCCTATGCTACTGCAGGGCCACCCTTATTGTACGCGTTTTTAGGGACACTTTTCATATACAGAGTATTATAATAGATTAACAGTGGTAGAGCCAGGCGGCAGCTTTTGCTGTCGCACGGATGGGCTGGCTCGAACCGGGGTGGTACCACGACCTCACAGAATACCAGCGTGAAGTAGAGGTTTACCTCTGCGTTTCGCTTGGTGAGTGCAGGTGGCCGGAGGCCCTTTTTACTGGAAATGAGGCATTCCATCCTGGTCCTCACGGGTGACAACGCATCTATATTTTGATTCGCAAACGAGGATAAATGTAGATGTCTATGGGCCGCAGCAACCACTTACCATCAGGTGGACTGTGTGCTCGTTTGTCACTCTGTCCTATAAAAAAAAAAAAACAGAGATTGTCCTCCTTCTACTCTACACTCCATACATTTTTCTAAGAAATTATCTTCCCCGATATCAAATCTGTCAAATGATTTACCTCATTGTAAACTGGCGCTGGTGGCAGAAAAAGTCGTTGTTTAAAATTGGTTGCGGCATGGCGCAATTTTGAATTTACACAATGAGCTAAGCAGTAAACTGTGCCTGAGTTTCGGAGTTAACGCAAGGAATTTCGCTGAGTTACCAATGTCTACGTCAAAATCTCCTAAGAACTTTGCAGTGTGACGCATCAGCATATTGTGAAAAGTTTGGGAACAAAATACAAATCAGACAAGGCTGTATACTATAAGACCTTTGCCTGCCTCAATTCTTATGTCATTGACTATAATAAGCGGCTCTTGCCGCAGTGTTTCCACAATACTACCTATTTTCCCTTTTCTAGGGAATTCAGACTCCAAAGAGGACGAAAAAGAGGTCTGGAGAGAGCAAGTCATGAATAAATTATAATGTGAGCGGTGGGCTTTACATTATAATTAATTTTCACTTTTTTTCGTCTACAATCTCATGTTTTTGATTAACTAGAAATAGTAGGTGTATTTGGGCTGCGGAAGCCACTTAAATCAAATGAACTTGAGTTCTTTTATCACTTCAGTTTTATAAATAAACATTGATATTTGAATTGACAGAATTTTACTTCATAGTTTTTGAAGGGAAGTAAGGCCTTAAAAGTGCGAAAACTTAATTGAGGTCAGTGTTACCAGATACACAGTCATTACCGTATTTTTACTAAAACACGGTCTTAAGTAAGGATCTATCACCGTGTCGTATACTGTAGCATTTTTAAAATTAATCACCGTGTAAATAATAGTCGAATTTGAATCTGATATTATAAAAAGGCGTAAAACGAAACGCATATTCTAATTAGGTAGACTTAATCAGCAACACCGGCCGCTACTATTCGAGAAATCCACCAAATATTCAATTGATTGCCAGGTCATATAATCCGAAAAATAAAAAAGATGGCAGTGGTCTTTTCTTTTGTATACCTTATTATATTAATCTCTAAACTCGGAATATGTATGAATTCATACGCATGATTTTGTCATACCTTTGGCTCGGAATGCGTACGAATCTATGCGCATATACCAAAAAATAAAAAATCTCGTGTTAGTATTACCATCTCACTCTGGGCATACTAATTTTTTTTAATTTGTTTATGTACACACAACAAGATACAGAAACAGTCTTATAGTGAGTTTGTACAAAGGTTCTACTTATTCTATAATTTGCTGAAATATCTTCCAGTAGACCCACAAAGGAAAATATATTTAAAAAAATATATTATATTTATATTATTATATATTTATTTAATAAATTTTGATGAGAAGAAAAGAGAAAATAAAACGTTGTTTGATTTGGTGTATAATGCTTGTTTTTATTGTCTTTTTCATTGAGTTCCATTATGAAAACAGTTGATTCAATCGTGCGGTGTTAGTGGTGACAGAAATAATTATTTTTAGTACTAATTTTATCATGAAAAGCATAAAACTACATTAGTAGGATTTTTAATTATATATTTATGATTACAAATACCATAAAAGAAATAAAATAAATATTGTCGTTTTTGTAAGTGTCGGTAAATATTTGACCACGACGTCATGACACCGCGCGAGCTTACTAGTATAATGCCAGATAGCTGTCAACTGAGTCTAAGGGTTAAAATTAGTAGTCTGTTAATGGATTAATGGAATGTCATTACATTTCTTGGAAATTTTTTTGGCTGCTTATTGGTACATAAAATATTTTTTTACGAATTTAGACAATACAAAATCATTATTGGCAGCGAAGACAATGACAATGATAGTTATGAGACTGACTCTGAAACTGGACCGACATCCTCCAAAATTGCAAGAGCTGGATGAAAAGGTCAGTATTACCTAACAAAAGTTCAAAGATGAGTGGTTATATTAAGTTACTTTATTATTTTGAAACTATTTAAATCACCTCATTCTTGATACACACTATTAAGTAATATTTTCATTGTTCACAGATAGCTCAGCTGAAGAACCAAAGTGGAGAAAATATATTTAAATTTCTGCCATTTTTTTATAGAATAAGGGTGACAGACGAGCACATAGTCCACTTTGATGGTAAGTGGTTGCTGTGGCCCATGTACATCTACATCTATCTTCGTTTGCGAATTAAAATGCAGATGCGTTGTCACCTGTGAGGACTAAGATAGAATGGCTCTTTTCCTTTTCTTTGAACTTTACTTAAAATACGAATATTTTAGTCTGCTAACACGGTAGTTTGCAATTTTCATCTGGTCATTATTGAGGCGTGAGGAACTTAAACTAGGGGTTTTGACGGGAAATTGACCGGCGGCGGTTTGCTGCTCCTGTATTATTGTTTAAATAATGGTTTGAAGTGGACTTTGATATGTAAAAGTGTTGCGATTTTGTGTATTAAGTGTCTACGCATGTGAACTATTAGTGGAAACAGTGAAACAAGTGCTCTGATGGTGATGGATTCTCAAGATAAGCTGTTTGTTTGCATAGGCACCTTTAGATACCATCGCCAACTATCAGCTGTCTGCTGGATCAAGTTGCCGCCAAAATCTCCCAAGAACTGCACAATGTGACGCATCAACATATTGTGAAGCAGTATACTATGAAGGAGTGGGGAAATTACAATAAACCGAACAAAAATACTTAAGACTTGGCCTAAGGGTCTAGATACCAGGCCATAAACTCCAAAAAAAAAAAGAACTTAAACTATTAAAATGGAAACACTTTCCCGGCTCGCGTCATTTATTCTACATATATATTTATCTATGCATTTATTGTTTGATTTTGACATTACATATTGTTAACCAAATTAGTAAGAAATCATCATTAATTTTAAACTTCCATTAATGTTTAACAACTCTTAAAAATGGAAATATAAAAGTATAATAATAAACAAAATTGCAAGCTATCGTAGTTAACAAAAATTATTATATTTAGAAGATGACTTCCATCATAAAATTACACTGTCTTTCCGGAGCTGGTGATGAATCTCCACCCTGTTACGTTCTTCAAATAGATGAATTTAAATTTCTTCTAGATTGCGGTTGGGACGAAAAATTTGATATAGATTTTATAAAAGAGTTGAAAAGGTTAGATTTTTAGATTATGTTTTTGTATTTAAAGTTCAAACTGTAATGGCACTATTAAGGCGGCTATCTAAGGTGTACAGCGATCAGGGTCAGAACTGTCCCTACAGTCTACACACATGTCTGCCCCTCAGTATGAAAGTGTATGTGTCACTGGACACGCGTTGAGATTGGCGCCAATTATATCGAAATATCAATGAATTGCTATATATAGCCTTGACTCTTGTCTATAGAATAAGGGTGACAAATGAGCACAGTCCACCTGATGGTAATTGGATATTGTGGCCTCTACATCTACATTTATAGATAAAACAACTAATTAATTAATAATTACAACCATAATATAGTGCTTTAACTGTGCTTATAAGCTGCAGCATGGCTCTACCATGTACAAAAACGTTACCACGTTCAAATAACGTAAGGAGGCAATTAACAGTCATCTCCACACCTACTCCCTAGATTGCCCCTGTGGCAGGAAAATGAGTAACCGTCTTTAGATTATCATAAGAGCAACTTGCGAGTTATTTGTGGATAAGTATGACGCATTTACATAGTCGGCTGTATTCATTCAACTTAGATCTTGTAAACATGGATGACGTGCCTCTCATTAGTATGACTTTGTCTATTAAATATTTATAGACTCACAAATATTTATTTTTATGACTAATTATTTAAAACGGATTTCTAGGATCCGATATCAGGTGTTATCTTTGACTTCCTAAAAGGAGACGGTACTCAATTCAACTGTACGTTTTTTTTATATGTGTTACCTCATAACTTTTTACTGGGAGAATCGATTTCGATAATTTTTTTTTATTTGAAAGGTGGTACTTCTCGTGTGGTCCCATATGAATTTGATCAAGGTCAGACCAATAGTTTTTGAGTTATTGTTAATAACTCATATTGAAGTCGGCTGTACAAAATTTTTAATTTTTAATTATTTTGGATAACGTTAGCCCCACACTATGATTTTCTCCTGTATTGTTGTACTTTACAAACATAAATTGCACAAGAACAAACACCCAGACCCAGAACAATTATTTGTAGACCATACAAATACTTGCTACAACTCATTACTAAGCCATCATTAAAAAAAACATAAAAATAGTGGATTTGTTAGTCCAATCCATCACAGTAGATAAATATTTTTCTTTTATTTTATTTTTTTATTATTTTATAAGAAAAATTATAACCATGTGCAACAAAGTTCATGGGCCAAGTGAATAATGACGAGTATGTAAACACTGATACAAATACATAGGAGCATTCCTTTGACTCTTGCTAAAATACCGACATTGAGTGGAGAACAGGTGAATACTCGGGTCGAGTAGTGAGAACATCCATAGAAGGCACTTACATGTCAGTAATGCCTACTTGTCTGGACTCGGCTAGTATCTAAACATTGCATTATATCAGTATTAATGAAGATTAAAGACTACTATTAAATGTGGCTTTACAATAATTTTACAAATTTTTAGGCATGTCAATAGTATTGATGCAGTCCTTCTTTCTCACTCGGATCCTCTTCACCTTGGTGCCTTACCATTTGCAGTTGGTCAACTTGGCCTCAACTGTCCAATATATGCTACTCTTCCTGTGTACAAGATGGGTCAAATGTTTATGTATGATTTGTACCAGTCACATCGGAATGTATCAGATTTTGATTTGTTCACACTGGATGATGTTGATGCAGCTTTTGATAGAATTACACAGTTAAAATACAATCAGAGTGTTGATATGAAAGGTATGTATTGTAAATAGATGTATTTGTATTAAATAATTAAGTAAATAATATTAACCTAATAAAACTTACATATTGATGTCCAGCCTCGTCTATTTTAATTACAGCAGATTCACGATAACTTAATTTTATACAAGATTTAATTTTGATAAGAGAATTTAATTTTACTGATATTTAACTGGTTCGTTGTGGCACCAATTTTCGACAAATTTTAGCTGTGGCGGCGAACAAATATTTCTTGACTCGCCTGGCGTGTCGAGCGCCACAGAAGTTGATGACACGCCTATTGTGCCATCAGCCATGTGTAAAAGTAATGTTCTTTTTATGCTTTTTTCACTTGTTTATACCTAATTAAGCTCAGTTGACATCAAACATCAGTTACAAACGGCAGAATACTTGTTTTTAGTGGGTAAGTACGTGTTTTTCTAGGTGTTTTCTTTGAAATTGAGAATAAGTGACTTTTTTATGCATAGATTACAAACATTTTGTACTATTTTTTGTTTTATAAAAAAATCATTTATATAAATAGCTACAGCTAAATGACCCCGGAAAGCCCTGGTTTTTATTAAATTAAATTTTCACCTAATAATAATAATAATAACATTTGTAAATATCAAACAATCAAGAACCTTAACTTGGAAAAAAATAAGGTTTGTGATTCATTGATACTTACAAAATGTTAAATATTATTTAATGTTATTCAAATGTTAAAGTACAGTTGATCTGAAAACGTCTAATTAGTAAGAATAGCAAAACAATTGTTTTCAAAAGGAAACAAACGCCGGTGCTATACGGCGGCGGATTGACAAAAGACTATTTATTAGCGAACTTTTTTTATGCATGAACGGTTTCAAACTGTTTCAAGCAAAAATAAACCTTATACCATATCACAAGAGCACATGGTACTCCGTAGGTCTATTCGGCCATATGATAGTAATAAGACGGCAGTTCAACCATTTTAAACAATAAGACAAATGCATTGTTTTTTGAACAAGAGACTTGTTTTCCAGTAATTTATTTACAACTTGAGTTTGTGAGCGATCACAATGAGTGCTATTATTTGTTACTTATTAGACTATTTTTCCACAACCTGATTGAAAACCCACAAAGTAAAAAGAGTACCATGTACAAGTTAAAAAAAGGTTGTCAACCCCTAAAAATTTCAAATTTTCAAAATATCCAGAAACGAAGCTGCAGGCATGAACTACTTGCAAAATAATGAATATTTTGTTCTGGATAAATTTTCCAAAAACGCAATTTGTGCGAGTTATAACGATTTTTAAAAAGACACGACTCGCGTGTCATACGCCATACACAAAAGTAATCGATGGCACGCCTGGCATGTCACCTGCACTGAACCGGTTAAATTAACAATACTGAAGCTGTTTCATGCAATATTATTACTAGAATGGCAGAAGTGACTTTATTGCTTTTTAAGATATAGTTTGATGTCCATACAAATAATGTATAAACAAATTCCTTTGTTTTCTCCCTAGATAATGATACTAGAGTAAATTTTATTTTTGCAATACAATTTATAATCTACTACTGCTAAGTACTAGGTTTTTTTTTCATAAAGTTGTTACGTTTTTTATAAATTAATTATTTCAATAATTAGGAAAATTCTCAAATACCTAAAACTGTTCAGTTATAAGGTTATTAAGGATTCCATAAACAATTTTATGACATAGCAGCATTAATGGATCAGCTCGACTGGTTAAGGACAACACTCACATAATACCAGCGTAAATTTGTAGCTTAATGCTGATATGTTTTGTATGATCAATGTAAAGAACTGGATACATTTTAACCGGTACCAAGTCATTCTATCATGAGTCTTCTGGGATACCAATACAGCATTGACTTACCGTCAGGTGTTCTATGTGCTCATTTGTCACATTTATTCTAAAAAAAATTTATTAAAGAAACATAAAAGAAAAACATTCAGTCACAAAACATCTTATATTACTTTCCCAAAAAATCAATTAACCCTTTCGCTGTCATGTGCACTACATATAGGTCATTGCTATTATCTTACTATTGCGTCTGAAAATCGGACAGTGAAAGTGTTAAGATCAGTCCAGGAAGGAAGTAAGCAGGGATAGATGATGATTTTTAAATTTATTTCTAATTCATATTTTATTTCTCTTGGTTGTCTAGTTCTTCTATCCAGGCACAATGTGAAACAATAGATTGTTAAGAACGTATTCTTCAAATATAATGCAGCCCAGATAATATTATAAGATTTTTCCTTTGATTACATATTAATTAAAAGAAATTTAAAATATTTTAATGTTGCAGAAAACCTTTCACTAACACAATTTTTGTTTCGAATTTACACATTTTTAATTTTGGCCGATTTTGGAGAACTAAATATAACAAGCAAATCTTATATTTTACTGTATCACTAATGTACCACTTTAGTAATAAATCTTAAAAATGCTTAAACGAGAGTGCTTATAGCAATTCCACGGGGGCACGGCAGTGCACCCGCCAAGTCGCACAAAAAAGCGACACGGCTGTACCATCCTTTTCTCGAAGCAATTCAGGCCATTTTCGACCCCCTATAACTTCGTTGTGGATAAAACTAGAAGCATATAAGTCAATTTATTTATATAAAATATAAAAGAATTTTAGTATTGATGTGGTCACTATAAGATGTTGTTAGGTTAGCTAATTACGTAATAACTTAAGACAGAAGGACCCTTAAGTAGGGAAATTAACCGACTTGGTATTACATGGATCTCAAAACTTTTTACGGTAGAGGAACTGAGTTGCGAGACTTGGTTTTTTTACAAGTTATGTTTTCGATGCATTAATATAATACTCTAGAAACTGAAACTTTTATTAAAAACTAACTTCTCAATTAAATAACATTGTGTAACAAAAAACTTTACCTCAGTGTCAACTAGTGACATCTGGGGAGCAGAAAATTATTAGCCCTCATTGGCACGTGCTCGAGGCCAACTGAAGACACCGGGTTCTGATACATTTTAAAATACTGGGAATATTTCCTTCTTTCTTATATCTATAAATAAAATACTATTCATTATGACTGAAATTAATGTACATTAATAATTATTTGCAGGTAAAGGGCATGGACTGAGAATTACCCCCATACCTGCAGGGCACTCTCTTGGTGGAACGGTATGGCGTATAGTGGCACCGGGCGAAGAAGATATAGTGTATGCACCAGACTTCAATCATAAGAAAGAACGGCATCTTAATGGCTGCGAAATTGAGAAAATAATGAGACCGTCTTTGCTTTTGCTTGGTGCAGCAAATGCTGATTATGTGCAACAGAGACGGAGAATGAGGGATGAGAAGCTTATGAGTTTGTATTTTTTTTATTTTCTTATGAACATTATTTTTCATTAAATGCATGGAGGGCAATTTTGTCACAATTTATAATACTTGGAAATCATTTTAGTTTTAAAAAAAGCAATTTTTATTTAAAACTAATCCAACAAGTTTATCAGTCAAATGAAAGGCTATAAGGCTGTTTTGGAAACATAGGGCAATCACAATTCCACACTTTGTTTTCCACATAATTATAACCCTGTTGAGATTCGAACCTAGATTATGCAGGCTATAAGCCAGTTTCTATATCTACTATGGCACGCGGCCGCCAGATCTTACTTTTAAGGCTGCTCTAGTCAATCATTTTTCTATACTAACTAGATAAAAAAGATCAATGTTCAGCAGTGGAATTTTGATAAGCTATTACAGATGATGACGATGATGTTATGATATTACACCCAGTACTGTACTTTAAACTTTAGTGGCGTGGCAGTTTAAGAATATTCACTAGATACCCGTCCCGGGGATATCGTAAGAGACGACAGAGGGAAACTGAACCAAGAGATGGGCAGGAGCATTTTCTTATAACTACTGAAATGCATTTGCCATCCCGCTTGCCAAGCGTGGCAACTAACTAGATCTAACTAGATCTGAGTCTATTGGAGAGGATTGTATTCAGCAGTGGACTTTGGATTGACTGTTATGATTGGTTCTGATTGGCTGATACTGCATGCGTAACTGTGCCCAATTGTGCAAAATATTTCTATTGTTTTTTTTTTTTTACTTATTATATAAGCTTGTACTACATTTCCACCTGATGGTAAATAGTGATGAAAAACTCTAGATGGTAAATCGCACTGTCTCAGCATAACAAAAGCCTATTCGCTCTTGCCTTGAAAACGCTTAGATTGTAATCGCAGAGAAAGATAGTTGCGGTTTATTCCACTAAAGACAAATTGTCATAATAATAATGACTCTGTTTATCGCAGCAACAATACTTAGCACTCTCCGCGGTGGAGGCTGCGTTTTGGTGTGCACGGACACGGCTGGCCGAGTACTGGAGCTGGCTCACATGCTGGACCAACTCTGGCGCAACAAGGACTCAGGACTCGTTGCATACTCACTCCTCCTGCTCTCCAATGTTAGCTACAATGTCCTCGAGTTTGCCAAGTCACAGGTCAGTACTTCACTGTAGCTTTACTGTGCGAAATATTTTTTATGTAAAATATTTTCAGAGACAACGGACTCTGGAAAGAATGAAATACTATTTTGGCACAGACCATTGACCTACACAACATGATACAAATGTATGACAAACAATACAAATACATGCTAAAAAAGGTCATAACTCAGCATGAGTTGTAGCCAAACCACAAAGCTGATTTTCCATAAGGAAAAAAAATTACTCTAAACACTGGAAGCGCAATTTTGGACAAAATCCACGGAAAATTGTCACAACATTAATAAATTATCTTAAGTATTCGAATTAAAAAACAACACGTGCTGCCAGCCCAATTAGCTGCGGTCTGGTAGCACGCTGTATTTCGGCAAACGCGGTGATTAGTTAGAATTATAGTATGAAGTGCATATATAAGACGGATCTAATTTCATGTTGCTTTTCTATGATTACATTAACGTTTTTACGCTTTGTACGTTAGTATATAAGTTCATTATAAGTCTATACATGTTTGGTGTAATTATATATTTAAGTTTTATTTAAAAAATATTAATTACTTTTAATTGAGACGGATCCGTGGCGCATTGGCTTGGCAATGAGTTGTTGCGCTGGGGGCCGCGGGTTCGAATTCCGTACGGAACAAGTATTTGTATGGCCTACAAATAATTGTTCCGGGTCTGGATGTTTGTCCTCGTGCAATCTATGTTTGTAAACTGCCTCCACGATACAGGAGAAAATCCTAGTGTGGAGGTAATGTTTATAAAAAAAATAAAATGATTCTTTAACTTTTTAAAAAATGAAAAGAAATATATAGATTTCTTTAACATGCCATTGCCTGTACTCAAGTAATAAATGTATTCGTCCTCAAAATGTGTGGAGCACACCCTACTGGTATAAGTTGACAACCAGTTATCCTCTCTTGTTATTATTTTCATTATCGTTCCTACTCTTAGTACGTAGGTATAATAGGTGATTTTAATAAAAGTCTACACGCATCGGATATAATATTATACTGGGTGGCGCCCAGGTTATCACGTTAAATAGCACAACAGTTAATACAAGTTGATATATGTCTGTTAAAATAATAAAATAAACAATAATAAAAACTAATAAAAAATGCATCTTTCAAACAAAATAAATAGGGTAAAAAATCACATAAAATAAATCATCCTTGATAATATTACTTAACTGACCTGAAATGACTTGTAGAAGCGGCAACGTCGCGGCCAGCGGTTCATTGCTCATGCGACATCGATATAGGTAATTATATTATAATACCTAGGTCCTAGGACTTGCCCATACATAGGTAATTAGGCACGCGTAGGGCGATGCTTATCCGATGTTATCAACAAATCACAAATTTCACGGTATTTTTTTATCCAAATAATCACTTTAACCTTGAAATCACTCAAGTTTATGAAACAAATCAAATTTTTAAATTTTCAAAATGTCCGCCGTGTACCCGAATGCATAATTGACATCGTCGCATGATATTATTTCGGACTTTTCGAAAGAGGGCACCATTGGCTGCAAAATTTTTTATTTTGTCGAAAGCCCGCATTATTCTTATTTTTAAGTCCTCGACAGTCGTTACTTCAGTAGAGTACACCTCATTTTTTATGTAACCCCATAAAAAGAAATCTAACGGTGTTAGATCCGGAGACCGTGCTGGCCACCGAGAAGGTCCGTATCTGCCAATCCAGTTCTCTCCGAACATCTCAGTGAGGCGCTGCCTGGCAGCCACCACTGAATGAGCAGGTGCTCCATCAAGCTGGTACCATAACCGGCTATTGGCCCCCAACGATAGTCCATCAACGTAATCCGCCACTGTGTCGTCAAGCAGTTCCAAAAATTTAGGCCCATTAAGGTTGCCTTCGATAAACACGGGACCAATTATTTGATCTCCGTGTATTCCAGCCCAAACATTAACGGCAAATCTATATTGGTGCATAGACTCTCGACACAGTTGCGGATTTTCTTGACTCCAGTATCGTAAGTTCTGCCGATTCCATATTCCGTTACGCGTGAATGTGCTCTCGTCAGTCCACATTACGTTTGCTAAAAAGTTAGAGTCATTAGCTACTTTGCTCAGGAGCCATTCACAGTAGGCTTCCCTAACTGGCTTATCTCTATCTAATAAAGCCTGTACCTTTACGTATTTGAACGGCCGTTGCTTGTTTTTTTTTAATATTCTGTGAACAGACTTGTGGTGTACACAGAATTGGCGAGCTGCTCTACGGAGACTTGATGTTGGATTACGAGTGAAATAATTTAATATTCGTTCTTCCTGAGCCACGGCGACTCGCGGAGGAATTTCAACCTGACGTGGAATCAAATTTTCGCAGTCACGTAATCTTTGGACTGCCCGTATAAAAATCCGTGAGTAGGACATACACGTGTGGTATTATACCTCTCTCGGTATGTTCGTAATGCCAGGGACGCGTTTTGGTGGCATTTTCCATAAATTAAAACCATATCGGTGTATTCCAATGACGTAAAATTGATACGAGGCATTTTAAAATAAAAAAAGTTATACGTTTAAAAAAATAAAAGCGTCCAATTGCGCACGGGCTGACACACCACTAAGTTATTAAATATCACTTATCTATTATTAACGAGTCCTATCACAAATAAAAAATACAAGACAGTAAAAGAAAGCGTCAAATTTCGCACAAATAGTCACACCACCTCCTCAACACAATTATTATTATAGTATTAACGTGTCCTATCACAAACAAATCAAGAAACTTATGAAAATATCCACAAAAAAAAACTTTAAATTAAAAGGACGTGTACGCGAAAAACTAAAATTAGGTCAAGCGATTAATGAACCGTTCCCAAGGACGCCGGCGTCGGACTAAGTGACTTACTGTCTTACTTTATCGTCGCACGCGCCAATCGACCACATCCCACCCTCCCAACACCCCGTCCCAATTCTTGTCGCATCGCGCATAAGAATTATGCCTTATTTTGTTACATATAAGTACATTTTTTGCTTAATTTATTACTTTATTTGATTATTTAAAATTGGCAACGTTGCACTATAATACAATATAGGTCTCTTGGCCTTCACGGGCCATGGGTCTTTGAACTTCTAGTATTTATCAGGTGATATCTGATGCATTTACATGATGTTGTTTAATATTAAAACAAAAAAAAGGCTACCGCGCCCAGAATGTTAATTGTTATATATTTTTTTAGTTGTGTATGTTTAAAGAACTTTGTATAGAATACGTCTTTTCATTTAACGTGATAACTTCATCGTCACTTTGTATATATATACAAGCCATTTCTGATGTTAGAAATTATCCTTAAAATAATTTTAATAAAAGAAAACTACTCAGTAACAAACCATTCTGGAGGCCAATTGTTTACGATATTTAAGGTGTGAAAGCGGATGCTCAACTTGCTATCCTCACACAACCAATCATTATCATCACACGCTACTGGCATTAGTTGACCCACCAGTCATCCTCTTTTCTTTCTAAGCAATTTGCTTTTATACATTGAAACAGAAACTTTTTTATTCAATATAGATTATAAATAATACTTATTGAAAGTCATTCTTTTGTTTAATTACCACTGGTTCGAAAAAAAAAACCTCCGTCCTGGGAAGAACCAGCAAGAAACCCAGCGGGACTTTTTTTTTAAATTACAGCTTACAATCATGTATGTTTATTAGAAATAGCTTGGTAGCGATCACCTCATTTCCGGGGGTTATTATCATCCATAAATTCTTTAATATTATAATAACCCTTTTTATACAAACTTAGTTTAATAAAGTTTTGAACTTTGAGCAGGTCAAATTTTGTATATTTTCTGGAATTTTATTGTAAAAGCGTATACATCACCCCAAGAATGAATTACTGACTCGATGGAGTATTTACAGAATGAATATCACTAATTTTTGTAAAACAACTTTTATTTTTGTGTACGTACATTACATTTTCATAAATGTATTGAGAGGCCATAGTTAATATATTAATTTCCTTAAATTTTTGTCGCAGCGACTCTTTAGGCTTTAAATCATAAATTGCTCTTATGGCCCTCTTCTGTAAAACAAATATAATTTCAGTGTCAGCTGCGTGTCCCCATAGTAAAATACCATACGACATTATGCTATGGAAATAGCTAAAGTAAACTAGTCTAGCTGTTTCAGCACTGGTAAGACTTCTAATCTTTTTTACAGCATATGCTGCAGAACTAAGTCTGCTTGCTAGTTATGATATATGGGGCTCCATTGAAGCTTCACGTCTAGTGTGATTCCAAGAAAAATGGTGGTATCTACAAGACTCAGTCTCTCCCCATTTAAAATTACATTAATATTTAATTGTTTGACATTTGGAGTCATGAATTTCATACATTTCGTTTTAGTGCCATTTAAATGCAAATTATTAACATTGAACCAATTTACTAATTTTAGATATAGCATTATTTACTTCGTCATATTTTAGTAATTGTCGACTTAATTTGAAAATTAAAGAAGTGTCATCTGCAAATAATACTATATCATGGTTATATAGTGTACTATGTAAGGTAAGTCATTAATGTATACAAGAAACAGAAAGGGGCCGCGAATTGAGCCTTGAGGCACGCCCCTTTGTACCATCGATCCGGAAGAGCTCATACTGTTAATGACAACTTTTTGCGTTCTCTTACTTAAATATGAAATAATTAATTTAAGAGCATCACTTCTTACACCGTAGTGTTGAAGTTTCCTGATTAATGTTTCATGGTGAACACAATCGAAGGCCTTGGATAGGTCACAAAATATACCCAAAGCATCCTGTGAATTCTCCCGTGCATTAAAGATATATTTAATTAGCTCAACACCAGTTGTCGAGCGACCTCTTGTGAACCCAAATTGATTTTTATGAAGTAAGTTATTTATATTAAAGAAATTTAACATTTGATCAAGAATAATTTTTTCAAAAATCTTACTAAGTGTTGGTAGTACAGAAATAGGTCTAAAATTGGCGGATCTAATTTACTACCAGATTAAAATAAAGGTATTACTTTACTATGCTTCATTAAATCAGGAAACACACCAGAATCGATACTAGTATTAAAAATAATAGCTAAATGAGGCGCGATTGTATCTATTATAGACGCAATAATTTTAACGGAAATCCCCCACAGATCCGCAGTTTGCTTAACATCAATAGTTTTAAAATATTTTACAATATCTTTTAATAATACTTTATGAAATGTAAAATTCTCTACACGCATTTAATTTTGTTTAAGTAATGATTCGGCGACGGCAGGAGAAGAATTCAGTGACTTAGTGGTTAATATCGGAATGTCAGTAAAATATTTCTCAATAACCATTGCAACGTCCTGATCTGATTCAGTTAATTTATTGTTAACACTTAACTGGTAGTTTGAATTGCGTCAGTTGATCTTACCAGTTTCGCTATTAATTATACTCCATGGCATTTTTTTAGAAGAATTTTATTAGAAGCCGTCTTAATTTTATAGCTCAAATGCAAAGACTTGGCTGTGGAGCATACTCTTTTAAATATTTTTGAATATTTTTTTACATATTCCCTAAATTCTACGCTATGATTATATGACCTTTCATGGTAAAGATCATATAACCTATGTGCGCTCTTATGGACTCCTACTATCGCCCATTCATTGAATGACTTCCGACTGTTCGACATTCTAATTGCCAAAGCTCTTTTTTGGGGAAACTAAAAGTACATAATTAATTGTTTCAAGAAACTTGTTTAGGAAACTTGTGTTTTGGTTAATGGGATTGCCGGTGCAAAGTTTATACGCCACTTGAGTTACATCTTTGCATCATATTTTCCAGTAAATTTCCATATGTCCTATGGTATATCAGCTGAACTGGAATCCTGGTGGGAGAAATGGCAGATGTTAATCCCATATTACGAAAATAATTAATATACAAATCCTTTCTATCGACTTCAAAAAGGAGGAGGTACTCAACTCGACTGTATGTTTTTTTTTTATATGTATTACCTCATAACTTATTTTTGGGTGAACCGATTTCGATGATTCTTTTTTTATTTGAAAGCTGGAGCTGGTCTCATATGAATTTGATCAAGGTCTGACCAATAGTATTCTTAATAATTTAAATTGAAGTTCGTGGTACAAAGTTCTTAATTTTAAATTATTAGTTGCCATCCTTGATAACTTACATCTGCGTAGCTCCAGCAAATTCAACTTTTATAATTAAAACATGCAGTAGAATTAATATGAAAAATGCATTAGAAATGCACAACATATATATGTAGTAAAACTGTCTGGCTACTAGCTGCATAACATTATTTTTACTTAAACAGTTGGAAAAGCAAAATATATATTTTTTTAATATTATAAGTTATCCCGGTATCTTCTTAACTATGTTCTTTCTGTCTTCTAAACTACTTGACCACACAGGAAGTCACTTTCACTAAATATTGTGCGGATTTTTGTGTGTTTACACATCGGAATGCTATTATTTTAAATTAAATATTTTTCACAGATAGAATGGATGAGCGACAAACTAACACGCGCTTTCGAAGGCGCTCGTAGTAACCCATTCGCTCTCCGCCATTTGCAACTTTGCCATTCGGTGGTGGAGGTCACAAGAACACCGGGACCAAAGGTGGTTCTCGCTTCATTCCCCGATCTAGAGGTCGGTTTTGCGAGGGACCTGTTTCTGCTTTGGGCGCCCAACCATTTGAACTCCATTGTTTTGACAGCTAGGTAAAATTTACCAATTAATTAAAAACCATTTACACACATAACTCAACAAATTAATACGAGGATGGATTGATAAGTTTCCGGCCTGACCAAGAGATGGCGCCACTAGGCCTACCTTAAGGTGACATTCTGTAGTACCATCCTTGGATAGCTTGTAGCTATAGTTTCAGCCCGATCGCCTTGCTAGTGTAGGTTTGAGAGCACGCTGAACAAGACGCCTCTGTGTTTTTCGTAAAAATGGAAAAGCAGGAAAATCGTGCTGTCATCAAATACTTTTATTTGAGGGGGTTAACGCCGAAGGAAATTAAAGAAGAGATGGACTCAACACTGGGGACATCCTCCCCGTCATATTCAACCGTTAAGCAGTGGGTTTCAGAGTTTAAAAAGGGTCGTGTAAGCACCTCTGATGAGCCTCACTCAGGACGCCTCGTTGAGGTCACAACTCCAGATATGATCGATAAAAATTCATCAAATAGTGCTGGGAGACCGCAGATTGAAAGTGCGTGAGATAGCTGAGACCTGTAAGATGTCATATGAACGTGTGCAACATATTTTGCACCAACATTTGCATATGGAAAAGCTCTGTGCAAGATGGGTGCCGCGTTTGCTAACAGTCGACCAAAAATTGATTCAAAAAAACATTTCTACCGCAAATTTGTCATTGTATAAGCGTAATCCAAGCGAATTTTTGCGTCGATTCGTAACCGTTGACGAAACTTGGGTCTACCACTACACTCCTGAAACCAAAGAACAGTCTAAACAGTGGATTGGACCAGGGGAACCAACTCCAAAGAAGGCAAAAACAATTTTTTCGGCGAACAAGGTTATGGCTACTGTTTTTTGGGATGCAAGAGGTATTATATACATTGACTACCTTGAAAAGAGTAAAACTATCAATGGTCAATACAACGCAGACTTATTGCAACGTTTGAGCCACGAGGTGAAAATTAAACGACCTCATCTGGCGAAGAAAAAAATCTTGTTTCATCACGATAACGCACCAGCACACACGTCAATCGTTGCGACGGCTAAAATCAACGATCTAAAGTTTGAATTGATGCCGCACCCTCCTTACTCTCCAGACCTAGCCCCGAGTGACTATTTTCTGTTCCCTAACCTCAAAAAATGGCTTGGCGGTAAGAGATTTGCGGACAATGAAGAAGTAATCGAAGCTGTAAATGGTTATTTTGAGGAGCTTGACGAATCAGTCTATAGAAATGGCATTAATAGACTGGAACACCGCTATGAGAAATGTACCAGCCTTGAAGGAGATTATGTTGAGAAATAAAAAATTTTTTTTAAATAACCTTGTTTTTCTTAGTCAGGCCGGAAACTTATCAATCCACCCTCGTATATAACCTCTATAAATTAATATATGTATATATAACCTCTGTCTTGGGCAGATGCAGAAAAAAAATCCAGCAGAGTTTTTAACTTTAATCACACTACTCCTGTATTATGATATCTAAAATATAACTACAGCAAGAATGGGTCTGCTCGACCAGAGAAGGACCATCCTCTATTGTGTCACCAGTTCTCGTTATTCACCATTTCGTATGGACTGGTAACTCTTTCTACACATTCAATATTAGACCTGATAATTTGTGTTTTGATCGAATACAAACGGATTTCAAATAAACATATATCATCAGGTTTAATATGTGGAAAAGCCATGATGTAGCTATATTTATGGTAGTAGTACGAATGGATCAGCATGACCGAGGAGGGACCACATTCTTATAGAATACCAGCCAGTAAAATACTACTGTGTTTCTTATGGTGAGTATAGTTGTCCTTCCATCCCAGATAGTCCTCAGGGATGACAACGCATTTATATTTTGATTCTTAATCGAGGATAGATGTAGATATGTCTATGGGCCACAGCATCCGCTTACCATCAGGTGCAGGTGGACTGTCTGCTTTTTGATAACATTTAACTGTATAAAAACCATTTCCTTGGTCTTCATTTCAGAACATCACCAGGTACATTAGCTCGGGATCTTATAGAGAAAGGCGGGGATCGTACTATTGAACTAACTGTGAAACGTAGAGTGAGACTTGAGGGTGCTGAGTTGGAAGACTTTCTGCAGCAGCAAAGAATAAAGATAAATAACAGTATTAAGTAAGTGATCTGAAAATTCTTCTTTATAAACACATAAATGCAATACGGTTTCAATGGTGTTTTAGTTTTAAATATGTTATAATAATTCAGTACTTAATTTATCACTGTTTGTTTCCCAATAAAAATACTCTCATTAAAGGTCTCTTCCCACTATACCGTACCATACCATGACCGTGCTAGGAACGTGTCAGGCAAATAAATATTATTTGTATTGAAAAGTATGACACTGTTCCCACTAGACCGTTCCGTCACCGAACAACACCGTCGCGTGCCATGCACGGAGCGTCAACAAATGTCGGCGAGAATATTTTGCCGGTGCTGACCTAGTGCTGACACGCTCTGTGCATGACACGCGACGTTGCTAAACCGCTGCGTGCAGGCGGCGAGCCGGCGAGTGTACAGTTTGTAAACGCGTATGACGACCGTTATATAGGCGTTGTGTTTTTTGTTTTCTTTTTCTTCCTCATCAAATATTAAAGCAATCATCGCCAGTTGTCTAACAGTTAATTTTCTGATAGTCATACCTATTTTACAATTTAAAATTTTGGTAGCATTCCAAGATGTCCACGCAACACTGTTACGCATGCGAGAATAAAACTGATTCCTATCGGTTTTGGTGGATGTTGCATACGGGCATCATACGGGTTACATACGTGTTCCATACTGGCATCATACGGGATGTATACGGGCACAGAACGCAGGCGATCCGTTCAGTTGGCATAGTAGAGCGTATCGTGTTGCTTTTCGTGCCTGATACGCTCCTAGCACGGTCATGGTATGATATGGTGTAGTGGGCAGAGACCTTTACTAATTCTGCCGCCATATAGGTGTTTGCAATGCTGTGAGGCATCCCATCTGAGTCCTCAGAGGTTACAACGCATCTGTATCCTTCTTTATTTAAAGTTAAGTCCATGGGCTGCAGGAAACCATTAGAATAGAATCTTCTTCTTTCTTAGTTTTATGGCCCCTCTTTTTAGAATTCTGCCAATATCAAGTCAGTCATGGGAGTGACAAGAGAGTGTTTACAATAGTTACAAGTTATTATTGTTTGTGTAGGTCTTCACAATTAGAATAGAATAGAATAATTTTTTATTCAATATACTTACAGGTCTTTAGGCTCTATATCCATTATAGTTACAGGCTGTGAGGCATTCTATCTTAGTCCTCAAAGCTAACAATTGTCACATCTTTGTTTGAAGATGGTTGCAGGTGTCCATGGGTTGCAGCAACCCTTTTTTTTATACCAGCAGCTATGCAGGTCTAGAGAGACCAGTATCACTGCGACCTAAAAGATCCATTGTGATCGCTGCTATGTTTACAGTTCACTGCTAAGCCCTACGTCCTCAACGAATAGAAGGAGTTGCTTAGCTGTGAGTAATTTCACTTATTCTGGGCGAAGTATATAGTTTCCCAGATGAGTGCTGCGTTTGCGCATTAAGGGTCCGCAATTTGTCAGGATATGTAAAAGCGTTTTCTCCTCTAGGGAGCAAAATCGGTACATCCTTGAGTTGCTTAGTCCCAGGATGGACATGTGCTTTTTAAGACAACAGTGTCCAGTCAGGGCTCTTACCAGAACGCGCACTTTATTTTTACCTAATCCCAGGGGTTCCGAAGCGAATTTTCAGTAACCCCTTACCATAAGGTGGAGTGTATGTTCGTCACTTGTTTTACAAAGTCGACTGCTAGACTCGGGCTCCTGCTCTCATTTCTGTACCGGATGTCTCGCACCTTTGACCCTGCTTCCCTGTTTGACTGTCCCTGTGTTTTACCGCCATCTATCGAAAGCCGTAAGATCTTTTCTGTCAGTGCTCATAGTCGCCTCTTGTGACACTCACAAGGCGAAGGCAATCTGAAAATTAATTTTGGGTTAGTAAAAAAGTTAAATTAAAAAATTTATCTATAAAAATATTAATTAAAAATTTTATTCTTTATAAATGGTTGAAAGATTTCAGCACGATTTTATCTAAAAATTATATCAATCAAGAAATTATTAAAATATTTCATTGTATGTTAATGGTTGAAAGATATTCAAGGTGATTTCATCTAAAAATTATATCAATAAAAATTGTAATTGAATATATTTTATGTAAATGGTTGGAAGCTTTCAGATTTTATGTTCCAATCTGCCGCGTCAAGGAAGATAAGACTTTAAAATATATTTTTATGATAACAATTGATTTTTAAAGATTTTTTTTATCTGGCAACCCCCTAGTAGGATAATGTTTTTTGAGTGTTTATATATACTTGTATATTATGTCTATTTCTTTGGCAGGCTCTTTAGCGTAAACAGCTTGATGGATTTTATCCTGAGGTGTCCGTTAGATTTGTCTTAGTTGTTGAAGTGACATACAAGTGACATATTTACACAGTTTTACATTTAATTACTGTTTTAACCAAAAGGTTTGTTAATTCTACTATGAATGAGTCATATAATGTTTCGTTAAACATATTAAAAGAATATTATAGGTTGCTTCAATAAACTTTTATTTGACAACACTACTTCAACTTATGTGGGTGGTGTACTTATTTAATTATGTAATAGGATATAAGAGTGCATTTATTCGCCTACAAACTGTAAATACAGTTTGGCGAAGTTATAAAATTATGTAATGTTTTTGTAAATGTTGGTAAATAAAAAAAAAAACACTAACATTGATACTAACCTTAGAACCTTTAGAACAATTTTTGCAAATTTCGAAATGGAATAAAGAAATAATTTTGTGATTTTCATTCTCACAATTAGAAATATAAACACACATATCAAACTTAACTGAATTCTTACAGAGAAGAAGCTGGAGGTGTCTCCTCTGACTCGGAGTCAGAAGGGGAATTGGAAATGTATGTAGTGACAGGGAGGCACGATATACCAGTCCGTCACGATACCAGACCCACCGGCTGCTTTAAGAGCAACAAGCGGCACCACGCTATGTACCCATTCCATGAAGAACGCACCAGGTCCGATGATTACGGGGAAATAATACGGGTGAGTGTGGCAACATTATTTGGAAACCAAAAATGGAACTTAGTGTAATGTGTGCTATTTTCTCTAATCACTGTAGTGTAACACAGGCTCGGCACGCAACTTTAGCACGTCCACTCTCGCCCGAGGCTCTTATGTAACTGACGTGGTGCGCTCGAGACAGTGACTTATATATAAATGTATGTTTGTGTATTTGTGCATGGTAAATTATTAGTAAATAAAACAAATAACAATATTTACTGTATACTACATATATGCAAACACTACATCTCTTTCTTATCAAGATTTTTTCTTTTTTTCATTATAACTCATAACAATCACAAAGCAGCTTGTATTGTCTGTATTAATTATTTTCCACTGCTTTTACGTAAACCTTATCTCCCTGTATTATATCTGAGTGAGTTGCTCTGCGTTTCCTATATACATACTCTTTTCCTTTTTCTTTTTTATTTTGTCTCTATTCCTTATATCTGAATCTAAATGATTGTCTGTAATTTATTTCACCTATTGATGGAATTTTATTCCTACTTTTTCGTTGAAAAAAAAAACAGTTCAGACGGTAACCTTCCGGTAACTGTAAGGAGGGGTGCTGTTATACATTAGAAGATACTCCCACAAACATTCTTTTAAATCATTCCTCTCGATCTGGCTGATACGAAGTCGTTTCAAAATATCTCTGTTTTGTCTTTCAACTTCGCCGATCATTTGAGGCCAATATCGTACAGTACTAAATAACTTAATGTTACATTCTTTGCAGAAAGGTCGAAACTCTTCACTAACGAACTGCTTGCCATTGTCTGCGGTGGTAGAAATAGGATAACCAAGTCTACTGAACATTTCTTTTACCATTTTAATAATCTGTAAGCTTGTGATGTTTTTGTAATTGTTTACTTCTTTGTATCGACTATAGTAGTCGACCACTACTAACAGATACTCGTTACTTGGCAATGGTCCCAATAGATCCATTGTGACATCTATCCATGGAGCTGCAGGCAACTTTCGTCTCTTCATTGGTGCAGTTGGGTTTGGCAAACCCACTAACGTACAACCTTTACATGCCTTTACTAATTGTTCTACGTCTTTATCGATACGGGGCCACCATACCTTTGATCTCAAGCGTCCCTTCATCGCTACGATACCTGGATGACCCTCGTATGCAGCATCTAATACACTCTTGCAGACTTGCTGTGGTATAAGTAGAAGTAGAATGCTATCATGGAAACAACTCGTTTTCAAAAAAATTGTAACTTTTAATCGAATCGTCCCAGTCGTTCTGATAGACACCTTTTTTCACTTTGTAAATCTCTTGGTCTTTTTCTGAATATGCTACAATGGAATTCATTGGTATAGCAACTGGTCTAGAATTTTCCACTATTTGGTACATATGCTGGTCTTTTCCTTTTGGTGGGTTATCAGGATAGTTACATAATCGTGACAAGTGGTCAGCTATATTTGTTTTTCCTGGCTTGTATACAACCTTGAATGAATAAGACTGTAGCCTCAGTACCCATCGTTCAATCCTCGCACATGGTTTTGACTTAGACCCGAATAATATCTCTAGAGGCTTGTGGTCAGTGACTAAATCAAAAGGCTTTCCAAATAAAAATATTAAAATGTTCGACCCCCCAATCTAATGCTAGTACCTCTTTTTCCGTTTGGCTATACCTGCGCTCGCAGTGTGTCAAAGTTCGATTACCATAGGCAATAATTCTAGGGCCATTTGTACCATTTTGTACAAGGACAGCACCAAGTCCGACAGGGCTAGCATCTGCTATCACCTGTCTTGCATCTCTGACGTCATAATACCCTAAAATCTGTATTTCGTGAGCATCCGTTTAAGTTTTTGGAACGCTTTATCTTGTTCCCCAGACCATTGTTTTTCCAAGCTCTCCCTTTTGCTCATCTTCTGTCGTAGCAGGTGCTTCAGAAGTTCTGTCATGGCGGCCAAGTTAGGTATCCATTTGTTTATGTAGTTTAAGAGTCCTAAAAAACTTTGGAGTTCTTCTATGGTCTTTGGGACCCTAAATTTCATAATGCTCTCAACGTACTTGTTGAAGGGTTTACTCCTTCATGTGTAAGCCTGTGTCCCAGAAAATTCACATCCTGCGTTTTATATATGCATTTATTGCTATTCAGCACGGCGTTGTTTTTACTAAGTACCTGTAGAACTTTCTTTTGTCATGCGTCATGTTCTTCTTCACTGTTCCCGAATACCAGGATATCATCAATAAAATTGACGACCCACAGTTTATCAGCATCCTTTCAATGATCTTCTGAACAATCTCGGAAGCGTAGGTAATTCCAAGCATTATTCTTTTATATCTATATAATCTTTTGGGGGTTATGAAAGTCGTTATGTGTCTGGATTCTCCTTAAAAAAACTCCTTCCATCAATGGAAGGAGTTTTTTTATGTCTAATTTGTTAAAATATTTAGCTTTCTTCATTTTAGGCAAAAATGGTCCATAGTAGGCAGGGGGTGGTTTTCTCGCAATATAACGGCGTTCGTACATCTCATATCTACGCACAATCGTAATTAACCATTTTCTTTCATGATTGGAACATTGGTGAAACCCATTTAGACGGGCCTTGCACTTCTTCAATTATATCACTGTTTTGTGATTCCTTAATTTTGATTGCAACCTTCTCTTTAATGGAGATCGGTACGCTCCACTTGATTTATCCCGATACCAAGTTTTAAGACACCCAGACGGACTGCTGTGTTCTTACCAAACAGGTCTCTAGTACCCCCCGAAATCACGTAAATGGTTGTATGTTCCTTTCGTCCATCGACTTCGAGTATAGTTTCAAATGAACCCTCTATTGCCAAAGGAGAGTTACTACCATATGCTAATAATGTCTTGTCTGGTATTTACATTTGATTAAAAGCATATACTTTTTTGCTTTTTAACTCTTCCCACGTTTTGTAAGATATAAGGTTCTTGCGCAATTTCGAATTACACTTTTCCGCAATTTGATATATGAAATGATCATCTTGCTTTTCGAATGCACACTTTTCGGCCTGTTGACGCAATCGTATCAAAAACTTCTCAAATGTTTCTCCTTTTTCCTGTTTTAGCAATCGAAAAACATGCCGTTCATAACTTTGCTCCGTTTAGGTTGAAAATACTCGTAGAGTTTTTTTATGGCTACTTTAAATACATCAACGGTTTCTGATGATTCGACATTGGCACCCGGTAAATTGTAGAATATTTCTTGTATCCCAGAGCCACCAAAATGCAATAGCGTAGCTCGTTTCTTGAGTGCTGATATAACTTCAGCTGCGTCCAGATAGATTAGTAGAGACCTTTTCCATTTTTCACACCTTATAGCCATAGATGTGATATCACATTAAAGCTGATAACGGTATCATTATTATTATTATTTTAGGGGCAAACTGAAACAGTTCTTATTTTTTTTCCAATTTAATGGTAGTAACTTAGTACCCAAAGTCCAATTTAATGGTAGTAACTTAGTACCCAAAGTCCAATTTAATGGTAGTAACTTAGTACCCAAAGTCCAATTTAATGGAAGTAACTTAGTACCCAAAGTCCAATTTAATGGTAGTAACTTAGTACCCAAAGTCCAATTTAATGGTAGTAACTTAGTACCCAAAGTCCAATTTAATGGTAATAACTTAATACCCAAAGTCCAATTTAATGGTAGTAACTTAGTACCCAAAGTCCAATTTGATGGTAGTAACTTAGTACCCAAAGTCCAATTTGATGGTAGTAACTTAATACACAAAGTCCAATTTAATGGTAGTAACTTAGTACACAAAGTCCAATTTAATGGTAGTAACTTAGTACACAAAGTCCAATTTAATGCTAGTAACTTAGTACACAAAGTTCAATTTAATGGTAGTAACTTAGTACACAAAGTTCAATTTAATGGTAGTAACTTAGAACCCAAAGTCCAATTTAATGGTACCTTAGTACCCAAACTCCAATTTAATGGTGGTACCTTAGTACCCAAACTCCAATTTAATGGTGATACCTTAGTACCCAAACTCTAATTTAATGGTGGTACATTAGTACTCTAACTCCAATTTAATGGTGGTATGTTAGTACCCTAACTCCAATTTAATGATGGTATCTTAGTGCCCTAACTCAATTTAATGATGGTATCTTAGTACCCAAACTCAATTTAATTATGGTATCTTAGTACCCAACTCAATTTAATGATGGTATCTTTGTACCCAAACTCAATTTCATGATAATAATATGTTCCATAACATTCGCCCTTCTCTTTCGGTTTATTTGTTATACCGACTACTTCCATTGCTGTGCCATTTAGGCTTTGGGTAAATTCAATACCTATAATGCGCATTTACAGTATTACTAGTTACCTACTTTGCAATATACAGAAGTCGTGAAGTGTCCACGATTTTTTGTAAGACTTATATATGCCATGAAAGCGGTAAAATAGTATTTTCATTAAATGCGATAAATATCACACCTACATGAAAAATGCCACTAAAATTTAGCTAACGACATTGTATTTCGGATCGAATCGAGAGGAGTGATTAGTAACATCTACTATTTTTCCATCAAAAAATCTTTTTAAATAAAAGTTGTGCTAATAGACATATTTAATCATTGCTACATAAAGAAAATAAATTTTTGCACACCATAAGCGTGGTCATATGCGAACATATAATTTATATAAATTATTAAAATGATCAGAACAGGGTTAAAAACAATAAATCATAATTCATAATCCACAGTTTTTTTCCGCGGGTACTCTAGGAATTAATTTACAATTGCAATGCTAATAGTTGCACATTGCTAACCAATTTTTGATTATATCTTTATACTAAATAGGTACTTATCTTTTTCCTCGTCGCCACTTGTAATGTCTGCTATCTTCTCTAATCACTGTAGTGTAACACAGGCTCGGCACGCATTTAACTAAACACGTCCACTCTCGCCCGAGGCTCTCGTGTAACTGACATGGTGCGCTCGAGACAGTGACTTATATATAAATGTATGTTTGTGTATTTGTGCATGGTAAATTATTAGTAAATAAAACAAATAACAATATTTACTGTATACTACATATATGCAAACACTACACTAAGGGTTACCATTATAAGTATCTTACCCCATATCATGACGCAGATGTCGTAAGATAAATGAAACAGGAGATGTGCAGCAGTGTCTTCTTGATAACGACTAAAAATATTAAAAAAACTACGGTTGCAAGGAAGTTTATGTTTAGCAGTGATTTTTTGATAAGCCGTAATGATGTTGTATTTTCTTTCAGCCGGAAGACTACAGGTTAGCGGAAATAGTTGATGCGGAAGGAGAGATCCGAGATGTTCCGCCAGCGCCTCCGCCAAAGCAAGAGCCTGACGGTATGATTTGTTTTATACAAACTTATATTATGACATCACAAATCCCTAGTAGGCCTCTCCTAAAAACAAAGCTATATCCCTGAGCAGGACCTGATTTACCCACAGGCTAATCAGGCTGATTCGAGGGGGCGTCGAGCTTGCATTATAACTTATGTACAGAATAAAATTTGGTATAATATTCTCAATTAATAATATAGTAAGTGTCGCAAGCATTCTATTTGTTGCTAAAACAAATTAATCTATTGTAAAAAATAAGATTTTGAATTATTTTGTACTGAGTTTGCTCTGACTTTGACCTGGTTTACCAAGATAACAAATACATTTTTGAAGGATCTGGAGGCGGAGTTGATGCGTCAGCCCAGGCCCGGTAGCACTCCTGCTTGTAGCGTGATGCAATTTTACAGATGTGACCAAACCATGGCTGAGTTCTGCCTCCGATAGGCACCACAGATGGTGGAATAAATAATTCCATTCCCTGAAGTACATCAGCGACAGAATCAGCAACAACGTTGAGATCATCCGGCGAGAAGCAAAAAAAGACCGCATTTCGTCCCAATCGGCCGACCTATAGTGCCAAACACGGCGACAAGCTGCAGATCGCAACTGCGATGGGAGCGTGAGTAGCACCGTACTCCGGATCAGACAATGGTCCGAAGAGCCAAGAGGGGCATCGACGGAGACCTGATACCCGTCCGGATGAGAGGTCAGCAGAAGGTCCAACAGGGAAGGTACATGATCCTCCACATCTGGGATCCGCGTAGGCGAAGTAACCAGTTGTGTGAGACCATTTTTTTTTTCGTGGGGAAATCCTCATGGATACCTCCGGCTGCGGGGGCAACCGGAAGGTTATGCCGGACTCCTACCGGCTAAAACCCCACGGTGGTCTCCATCAGCGTGTACGAGGGGTCCCGGGATCTCCGTTCGGAACACAACCGGGGCCCCTCTCTCGCTTCGCTTTATTGGAAGCACGTCCCAGGGGCAGAACTTACTACCCCCAGCACCCTCGCAGTGCTATCACGATGTCTCGGGACCACTTCCGAGCCATCGTCCTCCTCGAGGGTTACGTTACTAGGCATTCGAGGCCCCCGCTCCAAACGCCTGCAACCCCAGAGGCCCCGTTTCTGGTAGGGGAACACCATCTTCAGAGGGAGGGCCGTGACGAACGCCTTGATGATGTCGTCTCCGAGTGGGATCTGTCCTCCTCCGATCCCGCTCAGCAGCCTCCTTCTGGACCATTACGGACTCACAGAAGTTGGCTACGGCCCTCCACGCCGAGTCCCCGCTCAACATCGCCGACACGACTGCTGGCAGGGAGAGGTCCCGACCGACCTGGTTGGCCAGAATCATTCGCTCCCGTTCCCACGCTGGACATACCGCCAGCGTATGGGACGCAGAGTCCTGATCCTGTCCACCGCAGTGGAAGCAGTTCGCCGTCGCTTCGCGTCCGATCTTACACAGATAATCACCGAAGCACCCGTGCCCGGTAATTATCTGTGTAAGTCTGTAGGTGAGTCTTCCTACTCGTCGCTGCATCCAGGCTTCGAAGACCGGCAGGATTGCGCCAATAACGCGTTTGCGTGCATAGTGCTCCTCGTTAAGTCGAGTGCGCCACATCGCTAAAGCGTTCTGTCGCTCCTGCCGTTTTATAGACTTGAGCGCCTCATCTGGCTCACTGCCACCTCTCTGACGGAGGATGCGGATTTGGTTGTACACCCTCGCATCCATATCCGCCAGTATATCTAGGGGTGGGAAGCGAGCCAGGACTGTTGCCGCCTCAAAAGTTATCGTGCGGTATCCCCGCACGATCCGTATAGCCATCCTCCGCTGGACACTGTAGATTTTAGATCTACAGCGCCGGATGGCTAGCCTTTTCGCCCACACAGGTGCCCCGTATAAGGCTACGGATCGTACTACCCCCGCATAGAGGCGGCGTATTTCCTCCCGCGGTCCCCCTAGATTGGTCAGCAGTCTGTGCATAGCACCCGCCACCCTCTCAATCCGGGGGACTAGGCGCTCAAAGTGCTCTTCGAAGCCCCAGCGACTGTCTAGGTGGAGCCCTAGGTACTTCATGTACCGCCCCACTCTGACTACAGACCCACCCACGTAGACGCACGAGTCGGGTGGTTCCCTGCTCCGAGGTAATTTGTGAAACCACAAGGCCTCGGTCTTATGAGGCGCTATTTCTAGACCCAACTCGTGGATTTTGGCGACGACGACTTCCGTCTCAAGCTCAGCGAGCTCCTTGGTCCCCTCGAAGGTGACCCCGCTGGCGACCACCAGTGTATCATCGGCATAGCATACGATATTTACGCCAGCAGGAAGGTCGACACGCAGAACTGCGTCGTACGCGAGGTTCCACAGTAGCGGCCCCAGCACTGAGCCCTGTGGAACCCCACGTTTGATCTCCCTCCGTATATTCCTACCATCTTGCCCCATGTACAGAATGTACCTGTCGCGCAAGTAGTCCCCGATTACGCCTTGCAGGTAGGAAGGCACCTGGTGGTATGCTAATGCCTTCCGTATTGTATCCCAGGGTAGAGAGTTAAAGGCGTTGACAATATCAAGACTTATTGCCAACGCCACACCACCCTGGGATATTGCTTGTTCCGACAGGGAGCGCACGCGCATAATGGCATCTACGGTGGAACGCTCCCGTCGGAATCCAAATTGGCTTTCTGCCAAATCGGGACCGACGCGCGACAGATATCCGTTGAGCCGAGTGGCAACTATTCTTTCGAACAATTTGCCAATCTCGTCCAACAGGCATATGGGACGGTACGCAGAGGGAGAATCGGCGGCTCTGCCTTCCTTCTTCAAGAGGACCAACCTTGCTTCTTTCCATGCTGTGGGGAACTTGGCACTCCGCAGGCAGCCGGTAAACAGCTGTCTTAGCCTATCCCCCAAGGCAGCCAGACTCAGCATCAGAGCCCGACCAGGAATTCCGTCAGGCCCCGGTGCGGTGTTCCGGGCTCTCAAACGGCTAACGGCTCGGTCCAGCTCCTCCACGGTCACCTCCATCTCATCATGCCACTCCAATGACGACGGCAGGTGACCTGAGGGACTTGACCGGTCCTCTGGGAAAAGCGTGCCGATCACTCTTCCCAGCAGTTCCGGATCGAGAGTTTCCGTCAAGGGCAGCGACCATGGCCGGAGTTTTCCCAGCACCATCCTGTACGGTCGCCCCCAGGGATCTTCGTTGAGTCCCTCTAGGACAGGGGTCGGCATGTAGTTTTAGGTGGGGTCCGGATACTGTGGGAATATTTTAACGAGGTCCAGAAAAAAAAATTGATAATAATTAAGTGCTACCGATGTATTATTTTGGTTTCAAATCAAATTCTGAATTATAAAACATAAGACTAAAATCAATCTGAGAAACTACACCGACGGTCTTGAGCCAGTTTTTTATAACAGCAAATTCGAAGTGAGTCTTCTAGGTGAGCGTCCGTTAATCTCGAACGATATTTGTTTTTCAAAAAATTCATCTTTGAGAAGGATGTTTCACATACGTATGTCGAGTCAGACATAGTGGCCAAATTTATAGCTAGTTTCTTGCAATTTTCATATTTTTCTGGGACATGTTTGGCTCAAAATTCTTCAGTTATACATTTTCAAAGACACTTTACCTCCATTTGAAGTGATGGCTTTGACAGATTAAAGAACTTGGAAGTCACATTCGTCCATTCTGCCACTACATCAACTTCAAATGGCGATTTAAGAAACGGAGATAGCTTGCCCACCTCTGCAGTCTTGGAATCTTGTAGCAAATTCCTTCCTAAGATCGGCCAGAAAATGTCTTCTTCAGAGTTCTCCTTTTATATTCAAGAATTGTCTGAACTCTGAATAACTTCCGTAATAATGGTATGTAGTTCAATCTATGGATATTTCGTGTGCGCAACCAAGATTTAAATCACATCAGTCATAACTAATTCGCACAAACACGGACACACAGGCTAAATAGGGAACTAATCAAACCATATCAGTTGTAGGTACTTGTAAAACAGGTTAACTAGGCAACTTAAAATAGAACAGGTACTAAGTTAAATTCTATGTGGCTTAAAATATTTTTTCAAATAATAAAGGTATAGTATACCTTATCTACATATTAATTTATACTTGGTATGCAATACATTACAATATTTGGCGGTCCTAGGTTCGACTTTTAGCGGTCCGCAAACGGACCGCGGTCCGTCTGTTGCTGACCGATGCTCTAGGAGCTCTTTCCAGGACCGAGACCTGGCGTTAGATATAGCGATTTGTAACGCCTTTGTAGCCGCTCGGTATGCCCCGTAGAGTCTGGCTATATCCTCAGGTGGAGCTCGCCGTCTTCTCCGTCGGGCTCTAGTGTACTGGCGCCGACACCGTAAGCAGATTGCACGGAGCCGTGCAATTTCTGCCGACCACCAGTACACCGCCCTGCGCTTGGGACGACTGGCTCTGGGCATCGAGACGTCGCATATTTGCGCCATCGTAGCTCGGAACCGCTCGTTGTGTGTGGAACCGCGCTTCCACTTCCGGATCGAGCGGAACCTCTTCGGCTTTTTCTGGCCAGGCCGCGACGATGGCGGCGGCTTCGAGCTTGTCTCGGTCAAGCCGCTTGAGACACCAACGCCGCGGTGGGCTGCCTTCTGGACGACTGGAGTTACTGTCCAAGTGGCGAAGTGCGACATCGAACACGATGTGGCGGTGGTCTGAAAGTGTCACCACCTCTGTCGCCACTCGCCATCCCGACAGCTTTCGCATTGCAGGAGGAGTTGCCCACGTAAGGTCTACAATGGACTCCCCCTGCCACCGCACACATGTACTCTCAGACCCCCGATTTAATAGTCGAAGGTCCAGACCAGCCGCCCATTCCATTATGATCTCTCCCTTTGGATCGTCCCTAGAGTTGCCCCAAGCCCTGTTATGGGCGTTAAAATCTCCTAGGACGATCGACGGACGGGGTAAGCACCCGCGCACGCAATCCGCTACCTCGTCCATGTACTCCTCGTAGTCGGCGAGGGTCCTGTTGGGAGAGACATAGCAGCCCACTATAGCCAGGGTGCCCCATTGCACTGCAACAAAGCCCCGCCCCCTTTGCAGGAGGACGCAAGGTGGAGCACCATCACAACCCCACCAGTAGATGGCTACGGAGCCCGATTCATTGCCGAACCAGCGAGGATGGTCGTGGACGGTATGGGGTTCCGCTACTACTGCAAGGGCAACCCGCCACTCCACAATGGTCTGCATAAGCAGATGTTGTGCATTGCGGCAGTGGTTCAGGTTACCCTGGAGGACTTTGAGGGGCGTGAATTCTACGTCAAAGCAACTTCCATTGCCGAGTCGGAGCTCGGTGCCGCAGCAGGTGCTGCTGTGGCCGTCTCGCTGGAGGGGGTGAGAGAGGGCTTACTCTTCCTAACTCCCCGTTTTGCGGGTTGAGCGCATTTTTTCCCCAACCTATGGTTGGAGGGGTCGGAGCAAACGGGACATTTTAGTGCCGATGCAGTGCACTGGTTCGCTCTATGACCAGGTTCACCACAGGAGTAGCAGCGGGTGCTCCTGTCTGCCTCATTAGGACACTTACTGCCCACGTGTCCCTTCTCGAGGCATCTGTAGCAGTGCATGGGCCTGGGTTCCAGCAGTTCTACTCGAGCGGAACCCCAGCCTATGCGTACACATCCTTCAGCCATTATTTTTCGTAACGTTGTTACTGGGCACCGCATCCAACACGTCCCCATGCTAGTGGGAGTTCGGCGGACGTCTCCAACTTTAATGTCGTCTACCGAACAACCACCTAGCTCAGCGATCGTGGCTGCTATCTCACTAGGGCTGACAGCGTCGTCAAGGTCCCTTAGTCGGACGTCGCGCATTTTCACTGGGCGACTCACTCGTACGTTCAGATGGGAGAGGACCTCGCGCAATTTCGCTGCCAGCTTATCCGCCTTTAGGTTACAGTCGAGTCCCGTGATCTCGAGTAGTAAACCCCCTGTCACAGCTCGCTTTTGGCGAACGGAGTCAATTCCCAACTCTGCCAATCCGATCTTAGCCTTTGCTTCCCTCATTACATTGGCATATTTTTTTTTTTAATTTATTTCAACAATGTAACAGTTTTAATTACAATATAATTTCTTCGTGCCATTAAACACAATTGTGTTTGTCTTGGCACTGCACAGTTTGCTCTAATATGTTATACATTATACTTTATTTTACATAATATTGAACTTAACCTAAATATAAAATACCATATTACAATTGTGTGAGAGAATATTAAGCGTTTTTTGTACTTACATAATTTTATACAAACTTTATATTAGATATTTCTAAAACTATTTTTTTTTTATGGAGAGGGTAGTTTTTGATAATGTTTACAAGAAATAAGCAAGAATGTGAATATTATTGTCTTCGATTGTTCGACTCGCTTATACACTATACTGCAAATTAATTACGCGCGTACACACGGAATGCATTTTTAAGGACTAGTTTTTTTTTTTCTCTGGTTACACGTTTTCTTTATTTGTCCGTTTTTGGCAATATATTTGCATAGATAAATATAGATTATCATGATTATTATTTAATTTTTTTTTTTGAAGAATTCTAATTATATAAAAAACGTTTAAGTTTTGTTTTTATGTTTTGTGCTGTTAGTTGGCTTCTTAATTCTGTAGGTAAAGAATTTAACAGGTATGGTATTAGATATTTACGTGTTCTTTTACCGTAGTAATTATTCGTTCTAATTAGTGAATAAGGTGTTGTACGTGCCGAGTCCCTAGGCAGCGTCACCGTTACTGCCGCTGGTGCTGGGGTACGCATTACGCTTTTTCTTTTCTTTTTACTCCCTTTTAGAGGAGGGAGAGTATCCGCCATTGTTTTAGGCCGCTTTTGCATTGGCTTTCTTGTTACGTCCGCCCATGAGTTTACCATCGGTGAAGGCGAGTTGTGCTGCTGTGGCGGAGCAGCCACTGGAGGCAAATCGACCACCGGTGAATGAGTAGGCACCTTTTTCTTCCTTACTCTTCGTTTTTTATTCTTTCGCGGTTGTGGTGGTGGCTGTGACTGCGGGCGTCTTTCTATCATTGGCGGTGGCAGCTGTTCCCGTGTTGTCAATGGTTGGTGTGCTGGGGCCTTTTCAGGAATCAACTTGGCCTGGAAGGCAGCTAGTTTCCTGTCAATGAGAGCCCCAATGTCTGCCATCAGTTCATCTTTACCGCTCCTATAATTGGAGGCAGCAGGTGCTTGTTGTGTGGGCAAAGTGGCCACCTGGGTATTAGAGCGTTCCTGCATCTTCTTGTGGAGGAGATTAATTTCTTTCGTAAGATTTTCCGTCTTGGCCGATAGACTGGCAAGTTGGGAACGCAACTCTGCGTTCTCTCTCTCTAGCCTAGTGACGTTCTCGTTAGGATCGGTTCTTCGCGCGAGCTCCTCTGCCGCAGCTTTGATATTTCGCACAGCCAACCTTATGCCACGAACAAACTCACCTTTTAGATTACGGGATCGATCGGCAACTTTTTCGAGAACCTGGAGGTGAAAGTCAATTTTGCTGACCGAGCTCTACGTCTCCATGAGAACGCATTTCGCGGGCTAGTGTTTCCAGGCCCGGAAGGTTCTTCTTTGCCCTGGTGTTGGTGGGCGTTACAGAAGGATCGAACAGGTCTTCTTCTGTTTCAGCCCCTGTTACACTTTCTCCTCCAGAGGCTGCAACTGGGACCGCCGTAAATTTAGCCGCCACAACCGATGTACTCGGAGGCTTCGCTTTGCGTTTTCGACCTCCTACAGATGTAAGCGACACGAACGAACTATCAGAACCCCCATCAGCATCGCTCTCACCGGCCTGACTGCTCGTATTATTAGGTCGCTTAAGACGCCCACGCTTGTCTTGCGTCGATATTATTGGTATTTCCGACACGGCTCCTTCTTTTTGAACTTGGCCCTCTGATGTTATGGGGCAAGCGGTTAACGCTGGTGCATCACCGCAGTGCAGTGGATTGCCCCCCCCCCCCCCAGATACGTTGGGGCTGCCACAGAGCCTATTTAGGCTACTGGGGGTGGATTCCCCGCCAACACTATGGTTGGCAGGACCACCCTGGGGAGTATTTTTTTTGTGAGACTATATGCCAAGGCAAAGTCGTAAACAGATCTACCCGCATGATCGGTTAAACTGGAACGAAACCATTCAGCGTGGTGGGCGTTAAAATCACCGAGCATCACGATCTCTGCAGATCGTAGCCGGCATTACCGGTATGGAACCTATAGAGGCACGCGTAGATGCAGGGATGGTCGTCGCTGTCTACGCGTAGCCAAAGGATGGACAGGTCCGTATCTTCAAGACTGCCAAGTCGTCGAAAACAGATGTCCTCTCTGACGTACACGCAAACTCCAGCCCGGGGCACAAAGGAGTGTTCTAATTTGTACCCCGGGTAGTAGAGATACGAAGTATCAGCCGGAGAGGACACCTGTGTCTCGGTTAGAAAGAGCAAGGCCGGCTTTGCCGTCTCCAGATGGTAATGGACGGCGTTAAGGTTTGCTTTTTGCTAAGGTTCGTTCAGAAAAAGTAGGGTAGCTTGGGCGTGCATACCTGTTCGAGGGATGCTGGTACCCACCTGGAGTAGACTTCCATTTAATTCCGCTACCAAGTTGATGGGAGGGGGGGGGAGACAGAATTGTGCCTGCGGTCACCTGCACTCACCAGGCGAAATGCAGAAGTAAACTTCTACTTCACGCTAGTATTCTGTGAGGTCGTGGTACCATCCCGGTTCGAACCGGCCCATCCGTGCGACAGTCAAGCTCGCGCGTGGCTCTAACACTGTTCTCAGGCTCACTTATTTAGTCCAACCCGACTCTCAATGAGTGGGGCACATACCGCCAACCGTCCGCGTTGTGATTATTCCATGATGGATTACAGTTTACACACCGCTCAGTGCGCAAAGCACTCCTCTCCCTGAACGTCAACAAGTCGAGTTGATTGGCCTGATGGAGTCCCTTCTATTGTGCTGAAGACGGGTGTTCCGGAATATGCACCGGTTCTGACAAGTCTTTTCCGGTACTCCTACTCCCTTGGCGTAATCCTGAACTTATGGAAGACAGCTTGGAAGTGCACTCATGACAGCTCTAATTTCGTTTTTCTTCATTTTTATGTTATCTCTTCGATGATTTGTATTCAAATGAATGTACCTCCCGGGAATCGTAGCCTATTTATATGATATTTTAATGCTGATCTAGTACAAAATCAATTAAAAAAGTTTATTTTTATGTGCACTGGAAATAACCTATTAGCATTACTTTCGGATCATCCCTGTACAGATTATTAACAATGTACTTTATATAGCGTTTTTGTACTGTATATATAAAAATCAATTCAATACATGCAGTAGTTAAGCCACAAGAATTTTATATTATTTAGGTAGTAATTTTTACACATGATGTAGATAAACAACTTTTTAGCTTTTCACTAGGCAAAGTTAATGTTGTCAATCATTCGGGCTAACAACTTTCCATTCACTAGTTGGGATTGAGGTGGAGTTATTTGTTACAAAATGTCATTATAACTTAGAATTTGCGCTAAAATTAAAGTCTTCCACTTCTAGGAATATTCAGACTTTGTTTTATCCATTTGTAATCTAATATAAAATATAACTAAAATTTCAGAAATAAATATTCGAGATTTTCCTAACTAATTAACTTACTCCGCTATGAAATCTGCTACACATTTTACTTCATTCCTAAATGACGCCGCCCTGGTGACAAAAAAGTCATGGATACTTACGTTACACTTGGTGCAGCAATTCGCTTAATAATAAATGTCATCTTTACGGTATAGCTTCAATACTTTTTATAAAGATATACAATACATCATGCGAACTGTTCATAATTAGAAATGAGTAGAATTTTGAGTATCATATAAAAAAAACACAAACACAAACACTCACGCCTGTCACCCAGAGGGATAGGCAGAGACTACGGACTTCCATTTGGCGCGATCCTGACACCTCTCTCGCCTTCCTTTATATCCATATATGAAGATTTAGACGAATATTTATCGACCAAATCGACGATACATTGAAAATGGGTGAGATTAGGAGTACCCTTAACCGACGAGCGTGTATGCGTAGTATCATATATAGTTTACTTATTAACGTGTGTACGGTCCAACCGTACATTTCTGCTGGCGTTAACATTTTACGCAAAGCAATCGCTATAGTTTGACAATTACAAAAATTGTATTAGTTTACGTAATTTTACCACGATGCACGCGAACTCATTAACATAACATAATAACATTGTTTAACATATTTTAACCTTATATTTTTCACTTGTTTACTAAATTGTAAGAACATAAACTTTAAATTGTTATGGAACATTCGTCCAGTACCCGAACACTTGGTCCTTCGAGCCAGATCGGACGAATTTTCAACACCCGAACAGCCAGTATTTAAGAGATACAGTCCTATTTCTCCTTTAGGTTTGGAATACATAATTGTAATGTTTATAGTAAATATAATTTTTACAGTTTTTACAATCATATAATTAACGTGTTTGCGTGCATGCTATTGAGCGTAATATGCGTGAGAAAAAAAGTAAATTTTTTGAATATTTTATTGTTGGGCCCACGTGTGGGAGGTATACATACGCGGGTGAAACTGAAAGTTCTTAGAAAATCAAAAACTGACCAAACTAGAAAATTATTAATTTTATTATATCTTTTCAAAATAGTGTCGATTTACATCAATACATCGCTGCATCTGATGAAACCATTAACTCGTCCTTAGTCCCTTCGACGGCATTTTGAAACGCAGCCACTGCTTCCTCGGCGTCCATAAAACGTTTTCCTCGAAGTTTTTCTTTTATGGAAATAAATAAAAATCGCAAGGTTTCGCATCGCTAGTTCGGGGCTATAGGCCGGGTGACCCAGTAATTCCATGTCTGACGTCGCCAAGTAGTCGATTGTATGCGACGAGGCGTTGTCGTGGTGAAGGAGGATCCTACTGCGAGGTCGTTTCTCCTGAACTTTTTACAAGACAAGTGGCAAACAATTGTAGCGTAATGACCTATCCTTCCGAAGAACGAGGCCACCATCTTTTTCCTACGCTTGGACCTCTCTTCACTTTAGTTGGCATCTCCTCTGAAGGAAACACCCAGACAGCAGATTATTTCTTTTTTTTTTCTTAGTTTCAGGATCATAACAATAAATCCAGATTCCCTCACCCGTAAGTATGTCGAACACAGCATTTGAGTCACCTCCGTTAAATCTTTGATCCATTTTACGACACAATCAACACGACGGTTTTTGGGCCTCTGTCAAATTATGAGGTATCCACAGGGCACAAAGCTTCCTGACCGCAAAATGTTCATGGAGGATTTTGTGCATTTGACTCATACCGATGTCTAAGCTTGTCCGAATCTGCTGATAAGTCACTCTTTTGTCATACGCCGCACAACACTGATGTTGTCTTCAGTCGTCGCCGTAGAAGGCCGTCCCCCACGCAGATCATCGGTGAGATTAGTGCGACTACGTTTAAACTCATTAAACCAGTTGTAAACAGTGGCACGAGATGGGGCTTCATCGTGAAAGGCCAATCGAAGTCTATCATAACATTGTTGTTGACTTAAATGACATCGAAAGTCATAAAAAATCATTATACGAAACTTTTCTCGCGTTAAATTCATGCTGACGTGACACAGGCAATTTTCTGTATAGAGTGTAACTTTATTTTACTTATGCAATGTTTCCGTTTCCAGAGGAGATGTTGGAGATCCCGAGTAAATGCGTGACGTCGGTGCGTCAGGTGGCGGTCCGCGCCAGCGTGCAGTACATCGAGCTGGAGGGGCGCTGCGACGGCGAGTCGCTGCTGCGGCTCGTGGCGCACGCCAAGCCGCGGGCCGTGGTCGCACTGCGAGCGCGCCCGCACGCAGTACACACGCTCAGGTACATACATATATACTGCGAGCTGCGAGCTGCGACAAGTGCGTGACGTCATCACGTCAGCTGGAGGGGCGCTGCGACGGCGAGTCGCTGCTGCGGCTCGTGGCGCACGCCAAGCCGCGGGCCGTGGTCGCACTGCGAGCGCGCCCGCACGCAGTACACACGCTCAGGTACATACATATATACTGCGAGCTGCGAGCTGCGACAAGTGCGTGACGTCATCACGTCAGCTGGAGGGGCGCTGCGACGGCGAGTCGCTGCTGCGGCTCGTGGCGCACGCCAAGCCGCGGGCCGTGGTCGCACTGCGAGCGCGCCCGCACGCAGTACACACGCTCAGGTACATACATATATACTGCGAGCTGCGAGCTGCGACAAGTGCGTGACGTCATCACGTCAGCTGGAGGGGCGCTGCGACGGCGAGTCGCTGCTGCGGCTCGTGGCGCACGCCAAGCCGCGGGCCGTGGTCGCACTGCGAGCGCGCCCGCACGCAGTACACACGCTCAGGTACATACATATATACTGCGAGCTGCGAGCTGCGACAAGTGCGTGACGTCATCACGTCAGCTGGAGGGGCGCTGCGACGGCGAGTCGCTGCTGCGGCTCGTGGCGCACGCCAAGCCGCGGGCCGTGGTCGCACTGCGAGCGCGCCCGCACGCAGTACACACGCTCAGGTACATACATATATACTGCGAGCTGCGAGCTGCGACAAGTGCGTGACGTCATCACGTCAGCTGGAGGGGCGCTGCGACGGCGAGTCGCTGCTGCGGCTCGTGGCGCATGCCAAGCCGCGGGCCGTGGTCGCACTGCGAGCGCGCCCGCACGCAGTACACACGCTCAGGTACATACATATATACTGCGAGCTGCGAGCTGCGACAAGTGCGTGACGTCATCACGTCAGCTGGAGGGGCGCTGCGACGGCGAGTCGCTGCTGCGGCTCGTGGCGCACGCCAAGCTAACGAAGGGACACTACCTACGATAATTTAAAAATAACACGCTCGCACGTAATGAGGTCATGTCTAATATTGTCAGCTGTCGGCCAGCCGGGCGGACGTAGATACTTAGCTTTGTAACGGTTATCGAAAGGAAAGGGCGCGGGAAGATGCGCGACAAGGTACCTAAATTTTTAACCCAGTGACCTTTACGAATGTGTGCGTGCGTACTGAAATTGTAGGCGTTAGTTATTAATGAACAACAATCAGTTAAAATGATTCTGTCCTAGTTTAGATTTTTTTTATTAATATTTTTCACCATTTATCTATATTATTTATTCTGAGCATTCTCTGCCAATTTGGTCGTACATTGCAAAACAACCCTGTATATTGTTACGACAGCCAGTTGCGTGTTGCATCACGTTGCTCGAGAACGTTCGCGAAGATAACGGTCTATGGCTTCTGTAGTTTTTCGCGGACATTACAAACGTTAAAACTATTGATGCAATCAAAACGCAAACTTTATTTAATTAAAAAACATTTTTCTTATTAATTTATTTTCTTTTCGTTATCCATAATTCTCCAAAAAATTTGAACATCTTCCCCCTCTGTTGTTTTGAAAATCGTATAATCGATATTAATTTTTTTTACAGAGTACTTTCAGTAAATTTCGTGTCAATCGCCCTGTAATATAAAAAGTTTCATACAGGCTATAACACACTATTTCTATGCCTACATCATAAAAGCTTCTGTCCAAATTTTAAATTTCTACTTCAAGGTATGGTTTTGGCTATGCGTTGATAGATGAGTCAGTCACTCAGGACATGCTCTTTTATAACAGATTAAAAATATACCCATTAGTGACTAAAATATGTTGCAGAATTATATAAACATATCTCTTTCCTTCTAGTAAACACTGCGAAAGTGAGGGCATAGAAAAGGTATTCACGCCCAACAAGGGCGAAACTATCGACGCGACTACGGAGTCCCATATTTATCAGGTAATTAAAAGAAATAATTATAAAGTATAATATGATAATGAACTATAACTACTTGTATACATTTTTATTAAATTTTTTTTAGTTTATTATATGAATTTCTTGGATTAGATGCTAAAATATAGATTTATAAGTTATAACTAATATGCTTCATCTTGATGAAAATTTTTAGGAATGGAGGAATGTGTTTTCTTTATTCACTACTTAAGACGAAGGATCCGTGTCGTAGTGGCTTAGCAATGAGTAGTGGCACTGAGTAACGCGAGTTCGAGTCCCGGTCATGCATGCATGTTAGCTTAGCAGTTAGTTGTTAATTCCAAAGACGCTGGTGGCAACTCCTGGTTTCCCTCTTTTGCCTCTTACTTAAACTTAAATGGATTCTAATTATAAAGCACAACTAGTAAGATGTATGCAGGTAGCTTTTATGGCAAGGAGGAGCCAATAGTGAATACTGAGTGTGACAAATCAAAGGAAAAAATATCAAAAAACAATATTATTAAAAAGAAATTGAATTTTTCCATGTATCTAAATATGTAATTGCATTCACCAATGTTTTAATAATAAACATTGGCATTCATGGATGCAGAAATGAATGCGATATGTACTAACATTGGATTGAAATTTTTTTTGAAATGCCTCGTTTCCAGTGAAAATGAATGCGACGTGCTCTTTTCACTTGTCAGGTGAAGCTGACGGACGCGCTGGTGAGCGGGCTGGCGTGGCGCGCGGCGGGCGACGCCGAGCTGGCCTGGCTGTCCGCCGTCGTGGCCGAGCGCGCGCGCCCAAGGGACGCCGACACAGGTCAGTGCACCATGCAGCCTTTGTTTTTTTTTTAACATTTTGTTTTACAGTGTACCCGTGCCCGGTCAGTAGACCATAGAGCCTTTATTTTTTTTATATTTTGTTTTACAGTGCAACCGTGCCTGGTTAGTGGACCATGGAGCCTTTGTATTTTTTTTTATATTTTGTTTTACAGTGCAACCGTGCCCGGTCAGTGGACCATGGAGCCTTTGTATTTTTTTTATATTTCGCTTTACAGTGCAACCGTGCCTGGTTAGTGAACCATGGAGACTTTGTTTAATAAGACAGTGGTTTACTGTGTAACCGTACACTATTATTAATACTAGTGGTGGCTTACTGGTCGAAGTGTGACCGTAGTGACACCCTTCGAATCACAGAATTCCGATACCATCACCTTGTTTCCAAACAATCACTTCAGCTTTATGTGAAGGCGGTAAGTCGAGTGACAGGTGTCAGTGATTGAAATTCGACCATAATACATATATTTCAATTGCAACTGGCATTAATGGGTGTCGTAAGAGGCGACTGTAGGAAATGGCAAGCGTAAATGAGATTGGAATGTATCATCTCATTTACACCAGCCTTATAATACCCAAATCGGTAATCGGTAGCAGCGTTTAAAGATGTGAAAAATCTGGTGCTACGATCATGACGATTAAGGCGAATCCCCCGCACTTACGGAAAAGGCCCATGTATACCAGTAGACTTTTATAGAGAAATTCTATCTATTCATTTCTGCAATATTGTAGGTAAGTGACATTCTCACTCATTTATCAATGAATGTGTTGTTACAGAAGAGCGTGCGGACGACGAACTGATGTCGCTGGAGCCCACGCGTGGGGAGCGCGGCACCGCCCACTGCGCGTCCTTCATCAACTCCGTGCGTCTGTCGGAGCTGCGAGCACATCTCGCGCGCCTCGGCCTTAACGCAGAGTTCAGCGGCGGTGCGCTCGAGTGCTGCAACGGCACCATCGCCATACGCAGGGTACGTACGCTGTCTTGCTTGTGTGCCTACATCCGTCTCGCTCGCTCGCTCAACGCGGAGTTCAGCGACGGTGCGCTCGAGTGCTGCAATGGTACTACTCGAGTTTCGAGTTCTCGAGTTTCAGCGTCGTGCGGTTCTTACAATAAGTTGAGCGCTGTTTTGGTTTGGTTTTTGCGTCACTTGAAATGTATTGTTATTATGAGCCTGTGGCTTGAATTTCACTCAACAAACTAACTAATTGTTTTATTTACAGTTGGAGAACGGGCGTGTAGCGTTGGAAGGCGTGTTGTCCGAAGAATATTACAAAGTGAGAGAACTGCTCTACGATCAGTTTGCTATAGTTTAACACACGTTGTTGCTTTGTGTTACAATCTGTGCTAGGTGATAATAACTAAGCCGCATTAGCTATTATTATTTCAAGTTGGCAGTGACCAAGAAAATTTCGATATGCAGAAAAATTTTGATGAAATGGTGGACATAGCAGACTAATATAGACTTCTCTATGATACATAAAGAAAAGCTAGCCTCCAAATTACTATTTATAAAGCCATCTTTGGATATTCACGAAGGCTTAGCTTAAGTTGTACATATTATAATAATAAAATGAAGTGAATAAACCATCTTTATTATTGAACACCTTTTTATTTAACAACCTTTCATCAAAAACACATAATTCAATAAATACTTTCTGCATTTAAAAACTCACTATAGTTTTTGCGTTATTGCATGGTGCGGGTGACAGCTTACACTTTTGGCGTATCTAGAGATGAACAATGTTAAATCGATTAAAAAAAGGCGATTAACGATACACAAAACAAAGCAAAAATTATCGATTAGCTATCGATATAAAAATTAAAACCGAAACAATATATTTCTTTATAAACTACAATGCAGGTAAAATTAAGTTAAAGTTTAACCGATTCGTTGCGGCACCAATTTTCGACAACTTTTAGCTGTGGCGGCGAACAAATATTTCGCCACAGAAGTTGATGACACGCCTATTGTGCCATCAGCCATGTTTAAAAGTAATGTTCTTTTTATGCTTTTTTCACTTGTTTATACCTAATTAAGCTCATTTGACATCAAACATCAGTTACAAACGGCAGGATACTTGTTTTTAGTGGGTAACTACGTGTTTTTCTACGCGTTTTCTTTGAAATTGAGAGTAAGTGACTTTTTTTTATGCAGAGATTACAAACCTTTAGTACTATTTTTCGTTTTATAAAAAAAATCATTTATATAAGTTTGTACAGCTAAATCACCCTGGAAAATCTTGGTTTTTATTAAATTAAATTTTCACCTAATAAAATAATATTTGTAAATATCAAACAATCAAGAGTAGTGTAGTTGTACCACTTCTAGACCACCTGAGTCAGACGTGGTTCAACGACGTTCGTCGACGCCCGATCCTAAATAAAAAAAAAAAAAAAAAAAGGTTTTGGCATGCTCTGATCACGAATCCGCGGTCCATTTTTGTGTAGAATGCACGGTTCCGGAGATGTGTAGATCAATTGGATGCTGATAAGCAATACCATGTCAAGCCACACGAACTTAATTTTGAGAAAATGCCGTCTAAAGATATCATACCAATTTTCAATAAATTTGTTTGAAAAAAATATGCACCCACCGGTTCTTTTCTATTTGATGAAAGAAATAATGGATTGAAAGTAAATTTTTATCATAAAAAGAGAAAATACTGCTAAGTTTTGTAAAAAAATTAGATTTTTGCATATTGCAAAATATGGAATACGCTATAGTATTCTAAACAGGAAATTAAGGAACATAACACTATTTTGCTAAATTCTAATTACGGGATTTAATGAAAGTAAATGTATGTTAAGGAGCATAAATGAATATTGATAAAAGTATATTCTCACTTACAATTTGTAAAGTAGTTTTAAATAAAAGTCAGTAAAGTAGTTTTAATATTAATATTTATTGATATGAAAATAAAGAAAGCAATTTTTTTAAACAAGCCTGAGGATTAGAAAATTTTATATTCAAGAATGATCCATTCCTCAGACTGATTGTTTCTTAGCAAAGTATCTTAGGTAAGCTAAAAATGATAACTTTAAATCTGTCTTATTTTTGTAAACATTTTATTACAGTTAAGTTAGTTAATTAACAGAGATATTTTATTATCACTTTAACTTAAACAACTAAGCGTTAGACTCATTGTTTTTAACAAAATACTATAATTTAGGAACCTACTTTAATGTCATCGACAACTTTAAATCTTATTTTAGTAATCATTTTCTTGAAGTTAAGTTAGTTAATTAACTGAGGTAGTTTAATATCACTTTAACTTAAATATCTAATGTATTTTAACAGAAGTCAGGATAGGGCTTTTTAAAGATCTTTGAATTTTGGGATCTTTGGGAACATTTTTAAGTATTCATTTAATATTAAATTTCTTCCTGACTAGCCCAATTATTTTCAACTGAGCATGTGGTTATGTATCCAGAACTTTAATCAGTCTCATTGTTTCTGCAATTTTTTTTTTACTTAATATTACCTAAAACTAACGTGATCATCGCTTTAACTAGTATAGCCAAGAAATTACAACAGATAACATGTAAGTTAACAAGAAAATGCTTAATCATCAATCAAATTTTCTTCATCATCAATAAAACCACCCGACTCAATGTTCCTCAAGAAACTATAAAATCCTCTTGCATCTGTTGGAATGAGCTTAAACAAATCTTTTAAATCTTGAATTTTCGCAGCTAATAGTTCACGCCCATTCGGGTATCGGGCCCAGGGCTGAGCTTTTTTACAGACACACAATTTATATTTTCTACTAATACTAAAAGCTCGCTTGGCATTTATGGAATAGTTTCTTTTCTTTTTGGCTTCTATAACTCTACCCTGTAAAACCGCGCACCTTGCTTCATAAGAACCAGAACTTCAAAATTTTCTTTTATACGCTGATCAATAGACAATTTTTCCGTATATGTTAAAGGACATCTACAATTGCTGCTGTTAAATTTCTTCGCACGAAATTTTTTCCTTTCGCACTGAAATAATCCTGATTGGTATTCGTTTTTTCTTTCTTTTGATGCTGAAATAAAAGGGTAGAATTACATAAACCAGACGTCTGTGTAGTTCTACCATTTTATTTTTTAGATCTACCATTGTATTTTTGGGCATATAATCAGGGTCTTCAATGTTTTTACGATTCTGATCAACGGAATTTAAAATATTAACAGTGGCTTGTACATGTCTTCCACGCTAGTAGGACGAGGGTCATTTTCTTAAACAGCACTAGAAATATTCTCATTCGAATGCTTCTTTTTATCAAATGTGTTTGAACTATTTTTGTCATTTCCATTAGTTAATGTCTCTATTGGTTGGCATTTATCGTCGTCACTAACGTTCGAACCATTTTCTCCATTGAAATTAGTAACTTTCTTAGTTTGTTGGTCCTTATTATTATGTTCATCATTTACAAACTTCAATTTCTTTTCTTCAATTGACGAAAACAAAAGGTTAATTGTTTCAAAAGAGCTTGATGCACATCATTAGGCTCTGGTACAATATTTATTTCTGAATGGCTAACTCAAATATTGATGAAATAGTATCCATTGAAATATTATCCGCTAGTGTATAAAGAAAGAGATCACAGCATCTGGAGTTTTGTAATTCTATAGAATAATATAAGTCTCGATCAGTTCTAACATTAGGTACAGGGATATCTTGAGGTTTATTTGTGTTGGCATGTTCAGTATTTTTATTCAAATCTTTTGTATTGCAGTTCGCAAGATTGACTAGTAATTGAATTCTTGATTTTGGCAGTGGCATTATTCTACAAAAATAAGGAAAAATTTAGTAGTAGTGGTGGACGTCTATGAAAATAATACCTAAATAAGTCGATATAACTCATGAAATTTTTTTAGATAGCGATTTTCCCAATATAATTTCAAGGTACTTAAAATATAAATTATTTCTCGTAAAAGCTAACTTACAATATGCAATAATATGTTAAGCACCGTAAACTGCACTATAAGTTTTACTCAAAAGGGCTTAGCTGTTTAGCAATAATGTGTTATGTTTCATAATGCAATACACAGTATAGTTTTGTATTTATCAATAATGAATCAAGTGGTTTATCATACCTATTTATTACAAAAGTTACAATAAATCAATATGATAGGACCAAATAACATTAGTTTAGTATAAGAAAAAGCTTTCCTTTGATATAAAACAATACAAATATTTAATTTACTTGTTTCCTAATTTATATCGGCAGCCTAACCTATTAAGAAAATAACAGAATAATTACTGACTTACCTTGATGAACCCAGCGTAGATTACATACTATTTACTAAAGCAACAGTTTGTACAACTAATCAACTAATTACAATGGGAATATCAGTTATTTTTTCAATTTTTACGTGAACTTCTTTGTTTGGCGCTGGCCGAAGAACGGAATAACATTTCGCAACACAGTATCAAGTCTCATAACATCTTTATAGTGACGACAGATGGAGATACTTTGAATGTCGACCATGTTAAGGAGCTTGACGGTGTTTTGGCAAATGTTGTATACGTGATTTCCCATTTGTTTTATGATATAATTTTTTTTTTTCGTACTTATTTGATTTAAGTAACTTAAAACTCTTTTGCATAATGTTTAATAAGTAACGCGTTATCAGAAAACATCAATATCTCTAAATTTGACTTTTTGTGGGTTGACACATTATTGCTTATCAGCATCCAATTAGCTAATATCTAATTGATATCCGGTAAGGGCCTCCACCGTCATTAGCGTCCCATTGTTCCTATTTCTATTGTTCTATTGTTCCTTAATCACCTTCATTGCAGCGTGTGCGTCGACTATATCAGTGCTATTGTTTATTATAATTCTTTGTTTATACAACGCTAATCTGAATCATCAATAAAACACATTACATAATTTTGTTACAATTTTTATTTATAAAATACAAAATCTTATTAATTATTATCTATAAAATAGGAGCGAAACATCTCATCCACTAAAATATCGTTGTACAATGTGTTCCTTGTAAATATACTCGTAAAACTATGTATTGAACATCCTTGAAACTTATATAGTAAATACATTAAGCAATATTCGCCACAAACTGAAGTCCACTCATTCTGAATCCTATCAACATTCCAGTTCCATCTTTTACAATTCCTTTTTAAAAAACTCTAGATGATATCGTACAGGTGATCGTCCATATGAATCAAAATATTGACCGACGTCATTCGTATCGATATATAAAGCTACCCAATGTGACCCTGGTTTATCATCTGTATCCAAATTACATATTATATACGTTGGTACGTGGGTATACATAGGCAGTCTATTAGCTGCATAAACATTATTTTCTAGACTGGGGTGAATCTTTTTCAGATGTTGTTGTACATCTAGTGTATCCATGATATTACTGCTATTAGTAGATTATTACAGTACCTAGCTACTCAATGAATAACATAGGAATGGTCAATTATAGTGATTTCTACATATTAAATTGCATTTTTGTGATATACAAATCGTACTTGAGTCATTGATCACCAAACAAAACACAATACGAAGAAATGTTGAGATAGGCAACGGAAATGTGAGATAAACTGGTTGACGCATAAAGTAATTATCAACTCATTACGGAAATACTTTAGATTAGAATTTTTACGTACTGGTGGTATATAAGACCAACAAACGCAGTCATCGAGTTAGTGTACGGTCGTTTGGCTACAGTGGATCTATCAATAGTACATTTGTGTTACTTCAATACACCAAAGGCTATGGATGTAAGTGTTTATTCTATTGACTAAATTACTTTTTTTCTGTTATTTTCATGTGTGTGTGTATTATTTTATTTAAATATTGTGTATGTATATGATTAAGCCGTGGTAACTCAGATGGTTAGCGCTAGCTGTAAATTTCACAGTACGCGACCCGGGTTCGATCCCCGCCAGCACCAATTAAATTGTTAATAGCAATTTTAAGTGCTTATTACCACGTGCTTGGTGGTGAAGGAAAACATCGTGAGGAAACCTGCATGTCTGAGAAAATTTCGAAGGCATGTGAAGTTCACCAACACACATTGAGGGAGCGCGGCGGACATTTCCTTGCTCTAAAACCCTCTCAGAAATGAGAGGAGGCCTATGTTCAGCAGTGGACTTTAATAGGCTGTAACTTTAACTTTTTTAACTTTTATGATTAAGTGTTAACAAATTGATATTAACATGATAACTGTGTTGTTGCAGAAATCATTGAGCTTCGATGAAGATACCTATAAACAGTATTACTACTCGCCACTCTCCCCTCAAGAAGAGAGTGATAACCTCGTCATTAATAATAACACATGCGATGGTGGAAAAAGAAAATCGCAATCGATTGATCATTTTTTTGAAGCTGAATCAAAAATAAAAAAGAGGAAGCTGTTATCATCAACCGTAGCACGAGCCGCTAGAGATGGTGTATCATACATTTCTACTAATTCTGACGACGGAGACCAAGCGACGCATCTCATCAAAATTGAAATGTACGATATGAAGAAGCTATCCAAGATTCCAACTACTGATCATTGGAAACATGCTTCCACTAGAATTAAATATTACGTAAAGACTAATAAGGATAGCATCTACGACAACACAAACGCCCTCGTATACAATATAACAAAGACAATAGCAGAAAGTGAAAAAGTTAAAAAATACTTTTTTAACAATGACAGTCATTAGCTGATCATTAGTGAATGTGATTCTGTTTACTTCAATTACAGGAAGACAAGAGCGGAAGGAAGAGATGAGTGTGGCATACGTGTACAAAACACATCATTGAATAACAAAACTACAACACTGAGTGGAGAAGAAAACGAGAAGAGTATGCAGTACTCAAGAGCTGAATATCCATTCTTCAGTTCAAAATCTAGCCGTTTGCTTAGTTTCGAAAACTGGCCTCTAGTTATGCGACAGAAACCTGAAGATCTTGCAGAAGCTGCTTTCTTTTATACTGGCCATGCAGACGGGACCAAGTGTTTCCATTGTGGTGGTGGTTTAAAAGATTGGGAAGATGATGATGATCCTTGGCAGCAGCATGTTCAGTGGTTTAGTCAGTGTGCTTATGTAAAATTTCAACTCGAACAGTGTTTTGTATTAGATTAAATAGAAGATTTATAAAGAAATAAAAAAAAAATATATTGCATACAATTTGTTTTATTTAATTTTATAACGTTTCACATAGTTACATACACACAAAATGCATTACACATAACACATAAAATCTAACACACAACACATATTATAACCTTAACTACTATAGTCTACAGTAACATTTCTGTTTTTATCTATCTCAATAATATTATCAAACTCAGTATAAACTATACAGTTAATTGTTTGTATTAATGAGGATTCAAATCGTACTTCTATTCTTACACTACCATGCTTTATGAGATTCCAATGAGTTGATGAGTTAGCTGATAAATCAGGAGTTAAGTCAAATGCTAATAGACAGTAACCTTTGCCATACTGTTCACAAGAGATTCCATTTCCTTCATTAAGAAAGTGAATACCAGTTCCCGAGAATAGAGTATGATATGCTGATGTAAATATGCTATTATTAAAAGATGGTTGCAAAGCTTTTGAAGGTATTTGTTGACCATCAATATATAAGGTGAAAGAATTAATACCATAGTTTTCAAAGTTAAATGGATTTTTAGTAAGGGAACCATTAAATGCAGAATTGTTCACAAATCCAATTATACATCTTTTCGGTACCTGTCCTAAAAATATATTATCAAGAGTTTTTCCTTGAACACCCGAAGGAATTGTTAAAACTTTTACTTCAGCTCGAGTAATAGGATATTTAGCAGTGGTAGAAGCTAAAACTTTTTGATGTGCGAGTAATACACTTGGATTAATTCGTGCTCGTCGAACAATAAGAGTTGCGTCCGTAATACAAACTTTAAACTTTACATCGTTTGATCCAACAATTAAATTAAAACTCTCTCTTGATCGAACCAATTTAACACTCATTTCAACACCATTAATTAAAAATTTATCTTGGTTAAAAATGTCACCGTGAAGATGACCAATCATTTCTATTTCCTTACTTTCACTAATCAATTCCTGTCTTTTAACAAATCCTATGTTTTTACCATCTGTAGAATCCATTTTTCCTGCTGTATCCTCATACCAAAGACTACAAGTAAGATGAGATTGTTTAGCAGCAGGGGCATAGTTTAAAAGGGTTTCCATGTATGCTCGATATGCATAGGTATTATTAGGTGGTGATACAAGTTTTTGGTTTAAATAAACATCAAGTTGACTAAAAAGTGAATGCAGCCAATTATTTACAGGTGCTACTATTGTAGTAGATACCAAGTTAGTTGAATCTTGATTTAATACTTTTGCCTTTATGTGGAGTAATGTATGAGACAAATTCTATGTAGTCATCGCCGGTCCCAGGAACTTGAAACTCGATAGGTCCATCATCACCAAGAGATGAAATTGGTTTATAATGAATCCACAATCCATTTTCAATGCTAGTTTGTGTAGACGGTAGTGCAAACAAATCCAATTCTGACTTAACGCACTCGCAAGAATGATTATGAAGGAAAGACATATTTAGTTTGAAAATATATCTTTGATATTTTTTGGTTTTAGACTAAGTTTTTTCGCAGCTTTCACTTTAGCAGTTAATGGTGGAATGAACGATGTCAATCGTTTTCTTTTAGTTTTATACCCAGATCCAGTCATGTTAAATTGATCAATTTTCTCATCAGCCTTTCGTTTTAAATTCGTACTAACTTGCTTTAGACGATCTTTTATTGAGGCTTCCATAGGACGGGCTTGAACCATATCCGATAAAAGTCCTACTCCAGCGCTTAATGCCTCCTTACCAATCACTCGAGCACCACTTGAAAGTAAAGGTAAAACTGATCTGAATAACCCCCCTAAGAAGCTCCCAATACCATGACCGCGTTGATATGGTGAACCCTTATAAATTACTCCAACTCCTGATCCAGCTTGATGTGTATAATAATTTTCATATGGACATTTATGATGATCACGAAGAGAATTCATTATTATAATTTTCGGAAATGTAGTTTAATACACACGGTTCCAAACTGGAATGGTATTTTTTGTCCTGTACTCGATCTTATAACTATTTCCAACGTATCGAACTCTCTTCGCATAACAGGTAAGTAGTGAGGTTGAGAGAAAACGTGCATTTTATTTGCACCATAAATGTATTTTGTAGGATCTAATGAAATGACTCTTAATAAAGGAGTCATAACATCACCCACAATCTGAGGATCGATAATGTCGCAATATAGAAATAGTTGAGATGGTAACCCTAAGTGTAAATTAGCAGGACACTTTCCAAAATTTCTCTCTAGGAGATTTTTATTTGGTTCATAACCTAGCTGTAAACTTAATTTGGGTGATAATGTTACGGATGTTATATTTTTATCCAATACCGAAATAGACACAAATTTTGTTATTTCATCATAGCGAAATTTCAAGTTCTCTCCGATACCATTTAACACTCTTAAAATATGCTCAACGTTATCATAGTTGGTAGCTGGAATATGTTTTTTGTAGTACACTGTGGATGGTTTATCTTCATTAGGCATTAACATAGATTTTGTAATGTATATAACATTTTCATGGTCTTGAACAGTAAACATGGTACATGGATATTGAAACTCGACAACTCCAACCGACCATTCACCTTCTAATTTTATAGCTTTTGGTAATTTCGTTGAAAAATTTGTGGTCTTGTTATCAGGAAAGTATTCCATTGAACTATTGCTGAGCAAAGTTAAATAGAAACTTTCTTTATTCATATTTCTTTTAAACTAGAAGCTAAAATCCAACTGTTAAATTTATCTGGATAACCTTTCCACTTCACTAATACTTCTTTTCTGTTACCTGAATAACGAGTGTCAATTATTTTATCTATTTTATGTTGTGAGGTGGGGTTGTAAGTGATTTTCTGTAATTCTCTTTCATAAAAAGTACCAATTATTGGTTCATTTTGTAAATCTGTTATTGTATAAACAACCCATGGAGATCTATCAATTATTGAAGATATAATAAATATTTCATCACTCCAATTTGATTCATATCCTTTTTGGAATACATGTTTATATTTAGTTATTCGAACATAATCACCCACATTGAAATTTGGTTTAGGATTTTCTAAAGAAAGTTTTTTTGACCGTCTATCATAAAGATTAGTCCAAACTGTCATAATATTGTTGGAATTTACATCACATGGGCACACCTTAATACTAGAGTGAAAGCTGTGATTATAAGAGTATATTAAATCTTGTAAAACATCTATATATCTATAAGTATTATTATGAGTGAAATAACGCCACATTTTCATTTTTAGTGTTCTTTGAAATCGTTCAACAATACTGGCCTTAATGTCAGGATTGTTAGTGGTATAGTAATTAATCTTTTTGGATTTAAAGTATTTTTGTACATCTTTTGAAACAAATTCTGTACCTTTATCGGATTGTATGTGAGTAGGTGTTAAATTACTTTCAGTAAATATACTTTCAAAACATTCTTTAGTTGTTTCTGAGTTTTTCTTTTTCATTGGTCTTGCAAAAGCATATTTACTAAATACATCAATAATACAAAGTATATACTTGAAACCATCATTATATTGAGAATAAGTTCGCATATCACTTAAATCAGCTTGCCACAGTTCATTAATATTTGATAGAATGTACCTATTACGCGGGAATTTTTTTCGAATGGGTTTATGTAATGTGTATGTTTCTTGTGATTTTAACCATTCCTTTACTTGCTTTTTATTCATTTTACCCTTCATGGCTTTTGATAATTTATCAATACTACCAAAACCAGCGGGATTAGATGGATCATAATAAATCCTGTTAATTTCTTCTAGTACGGAGTCCATTTTTCCCACTCAAGTCCTTTACGTATTTTAGTTGTAGACTTTTTATCTCTACTGCACGGTGTAGAAAACTCTTGAACTTCAATCTCAGAGGGTTTGTTCAGATCTTTTGCTTGAAGTTGGTTAATAAACTCACATCTCCTTGGATTTCCAATATAAGTAAGTGGTACTTTAATATCTTTTAATGCTTCAGCAAATCTAACCCACCCTACCGGATCACTTCTTTTTAGGGGTCTTAGTGAATCATTTATTAAATCAACAATATTACTTCCAGGAATTTTTTCACTATCAATTATGACTGTACCTTCGTTATCCCAATGTATTTTACTTTTACTTGTTTCAACTAAGTTTAATAATAACTGCCCTTTTTTATGATAAGTTTTTGGTATTAAACTGAGTATTTGAGCTGGTGTGTAAAGTGGATTTTCATCATTTTCTTTACTTTTAATGGATCGATTCTCCTCCAGCAAAGATTCAATATCAACTGAAGTTTTTAGATCTCTATCTTTATTTTTAAAACCAATTTTTGACTCATTTGAATCTTCATTAGATGTATCAGAATAAATTGGTAATTTGAGTGGTTGACGATCCTCTTCGGTAAAATGAAGGTATCTTTGCAGTGTTTGTAAATATAATATCCATTTCTTTCGGTCTTCCGTCTTACTATTCATAATATTTTGCATTTCAATATCTAATCGAGATAAATTACTATTAACCTTATTTTCTTGTTTTAATTTTTCAATCAATCCAGGTTCGATAAGTATCATTTTCTTTGCATTTTCCATGTTAACTGGCTAGTCCACTCACTAATCCACTCAATATTGCACCTAATATTGTTGGTAAGAAAGCCCCTCCTTTTTGTATAATTATATTTTTTCTTAGTTTATGTTTACACTTACGTACTAGTTTACGGAGTATGTTTTTATGTTTATTCAATTTTTGTTTATCCTGATCTTTAAGAGGTACTTTTCCTTGTAAAACGTTATGAATACACTCACAAATACAGTTAATTTCTTCTTCATCACACGTTTTAAGTAATGCTCTTTGATATTTTGGTTTAAGCGTATGCAAAGCGGTTAGCAAATGTTTATACGTTGTGAGTCGACGATGCATCATTTAGCAATGATTTCAATTGTTTGATTCTTGGTGTATTTAAACTCTTTTGTGGGGACGTAGACTGTACAGAAACCATTAAATGGAAAGACATTTGTCTTGATACGACAAAAATCATTGGTATTCTGTTTTAAATCTACCATTAAATATCCATGCGCCTCTAGAGTTGCAGCCCTGTAGGCATTTTCAATGAATTTTGGGTTATCTGGTGATACTTGTCTTGCTAAATATCTTATTTGAGTTTTATCTCGAGGGTTTTTAAAATATATTATATAACTTGAGTTTAAAGATATGTCTCTTTGTCCTTTACCCTGATGAAATAAATTTTGTGTTAGATAAAATACACTAAGATTCCTGTGATGACTACCTTTTGTAAATATATCCACAATTCTTCCATCGGACTCTCTCATTAGATCATCAATAATAACAAGATGTGGGTTTTCACCATCAAACATATTAAGATTTGGAATTCCTTGATGATAGTTAACATTTGGTAAATTATATAATGGTTGCATTTCATCAAAGCACCATGTGATCTGATTAAAATCACAATTACATATTTCTGTAACTGATTTTATGAAATTTGTTACAAAATTTGACTTCCCACACCCACTTAGTCCTGCCACAATAGCAGTGAACGGATGGATAAAGTGAAACATAACACACGTCTAAAGTTCAAAGGGGTGAAATAAAAAATGAAAGTGTTGGTGTAAACAATTAATATATATTCCAAAAATTATATAAAACAGAATTATCTGTATACTATTTCTAACACAATTAGTACATCATAATTTTACAATTAACTCAACCTCAAATAAATAGAAACAACAATTAGTACATCATAATTTTGCAATTAACTCAACCTCAAATAAATAGAAACAACAATTAGTACATCATAATTTTACAATTAACTCAACCTCAAATAAATAGAAACAACAATTAACTTAAATTATTTACAATAAAACAATGTTTAAATATGTAATAAACTACGTCATATTATAGTATTATCATAATTTTACAGTCAATATAAATTTTTCTTAAACGCAGACATAAAAGTAAAAACTATCAACACTTAACGCAGTTTATAATGACCCCAAGCTAATGTTTCAATATTATTATCTAAAATATGTCTCTTTGTGTCATTATATGATAAACCTATCTTATTTAATTTTTGTGTGAAAATTGTGTGTTTAATTGATTTAAATCTAAGCATACTATAATATTGCACTTTTTTATTAAATAGAGAAGACTTATAACTATTCATTGTCATCTTTTTAGTGATACATTTATTTACCCCTTTTGCCTTGGCTATAGTCTTATTCTCTAAGTTAAAAGCGTACATTTTGGATCGTAAACCCACAAATTCTTTCATGATTTTACCATTATTTTCATCTTTAAAAAAACCTAATTTCTTTTTATTTAATTTTGGATATTCAAAAATATTATTTGTATCATAATCTGAGGTATCAAAGTATGATGAAAGGTCAGGTTTTATATCAGTGTAAAAATCATTTGTAAATATATGATATATTAAACTATCCGTATCTGTATACAATAATTTGATTTTACTAAACTTTTTAATCATATAGTTATAATGAAAATCATACATTAATGTTTTTGAAATATCTAAAATGCAAAACCCTAAATAAATTGGTTTGTTATATATTAACTTCGTTTTTCGCAACTGAACCGCAACTAGGTTTTCCGAAAATATTGAAAGGCTATGAAATTGTGGTTTATCGATTAGATCTTGAGCACCTAAAGCTTTACCCTGGTTCTCCCAGTGCGTAACTAATTTTATGTTAACCCTTTTTTCAATATTCTCCATAGTCTTACCGAAGACTGAATTATTCATTAATTTATAAAAATCTTTTTCGAAATCTGATTTTGCTAAAGTTCTTAATTTTGTGTTTAGATCTATGTACATCTTCAACCAGGGAGACTGTTTAAATTTTAAAACTCTATGAATTTTAGTTAATTTAACCCCCATTTCTATGCACTGCTTTAAATTTCTGTAATGAATTACATATTTATCTTTATTATTTAAATTTGGGACTAGTTTATTCTCATTAATATTGCCTACACAAATGTTTAAAAGGAAAGTCCGAATGTAAATCATGAAGTTCATCTGGATATTCCAAATCAACTTCTAAAATAAAACCGAAGTCTGATGTCTTAGACACATTAAATTCTGTATTTGGATTTACCCATTCGAATCCACCAGTAGGAAGATATTGAGACATAGCCCAACCATATAAATTGTTGGCATCAAAATATGTGATATATGAATTTGGTTTCCCTGTATCATAATCCTCCATGTATTTGTTATTAGCTCTAGCATAACGATTACTACATTGAGATACACCACCTCTGATACCTGATCTAATAAATGCAATTTTCTCATAATCTGTTAAAAGTTCTAATTCTATTTTTGTATATTTTAACATTGCATCCCAACTTAAACCGGGTGCTGTGTAATAATGGACAGGGTCTAAATCATATGTATTAATACATAACTTTCTAAAGTTTTCAAATACATCGGATAAAAGTAAAACGTCTGTTTTTAAATATAGGTTTGAATAATCTAGCATATTACAACACCCAAAATGTTCCCAAACATCTTTAGCATGATTGTAATCATCATTTGAAATATGTGAATCTGTGAGTGAACTATAAAAACATTTTTGTTCAGGGAGCGATGTTAGACTTAAACTATCATAATTAGTCATAAGTTCATATGGATAAACACCTTTCCGTTTTAAACGAAAGAAATCTTCATCATTAGGGTAATTTCTACGTAATTCTTGAAATTGATCATTACTGAGATTTTTGGCCAATTCTTCTAATTTACACGATAAAAACTTAAATGAATCTAAGAATCTCAATATAATTTCGTGGTTATTCACTTTTAATTTTTTGGAAAAGGATATATATTTTTCTTTATTTTGAGGGATAACTTCGACTTCACCATCACAAAAGTTTAACGCGTGAACAATAAAATGAGCATCATAGTGACTAAGGTTGTGTAAAAATATTGGTATATAACTAGGTGTTCTGATCTTCGAACAACATGATTCATGAGCAACACCTATAAAACTACCAGTGTACCAATCAAAATCATAAAAATGTTTTGCCAACTCAGTTTCACAAATATGACAAATGGTTGCATTTGAAATTTGGTTTTTGTCTTCATTTGTTAGCGGAAGTGGTGGATATTTTTGAAGTCTATTTATTTCTTTTAGATTGTTAGATAAACTTTCCATAAACACTTGTGCACAGTTGGGTCCGCAATATGTTACATATTTTGATAATTTATCATCATATGAACATTTTATATAATATCCAAAACTATGTACTTCATGTTTCTGAATATTATGAGTGAAAGGTTTGGAAGGATCGTTAGAACATGATTCTATTGGTTTTAAAAATGCTTCAAAATCAGCATAAACTACGAATGGTATCTTTAACTTTTTTTCATAACTATCAAATTTAATTTTATCATTTGAAATAGGTTGACCAAACCAATTCTTTTTTTTTTAAAGTTTCACTGTTTGGTAATACTGTACAAATGTGAGCACAATCGTATTGTTCATGGTTATTTAACCTTTCCTGAGATGGAAAACGAAGTAGACATGCTTCACAAATGTACATGATGTGACCGTCTTTTGAAATTTGTTTACTAACTAACCGCGATAAATTTTTTATATAGCAATAATGATTTTTTGTATCCTTGGAAAAAAATAATAAATTGATATGTCTATCTTTACGACACTTTGTTAAAAATAATGGACCTACTATAGAATTACATCGTTTTTCTTTATTATATTCTAACCCAAAAACATTAATACTAATATCATTTAATTTCTCTACTTTTGCTATGTCAGAAATTTTAACCGGAAAGGAAATACCATCAAATTTAAGTTTATTTGCATGTTTAACGTACGATGATACCCGATCGGTGTGTTTGTTTACAGGATATAACGCCGAGAGTAACGCCCATTTAAAACAAAAATAATCCATGTTTTTTACATTTATAACAGCCTTTTTTAATTTTATGTCACGAGGAAGATCTATGTATGAAGTACCGCGTAGGGGGTTAAATTTATTAACATTCATGTCTATAGATTTTATGTTTTTTAGACTCCATCCACTATCTTTTTTTTTCGAAAGCACTAATTTTAGTAGTAATTGTATCATTTAAAGATGAAAGAAAAATATTTAAGTCATCTCCTTGACAAATAATATAGTTAAGCGTTTGAAAATCGAACGTATCATGAATATCTTTAGTTTGTTGAACAAAATCAGCATGCAATATGAAGTTTACCTTAAAAATTATGTGTTGATGAATACACTCTTGTAATAAAAATAAAATATCATCTTTAATAGAATTTAAAAATAGTTCAGGAGTTTCAAAATTTACCCATGTCGAACGATCTACTCTACTCTTGATCTTATAAGTTAAAATCCTATTTCCAAAAGCAGATTCAATAACACTAACGTTTGATAAAGAATTATGTGAATTTAAAAGATTATTTTTATGAACATTACTTTTAAAATGATTAGCTAAATACCGTTTCTTGATAAATATATGGCACGTTGGACATTCCACTTGATCATCGTTACTGATACTGTTCCCTGCAGAGGTATGCGCTTCTGCTTCCGTTGTTGGTTTTTTGATGATATTGGATTCTTTGCTGCACGTTCGCTTCGTTCCTCTTCCACGTTGTAGTGGTTGACTGCTAAAATGTTTAAATTTATTAAAAACTGTATAAGACAATATGTAAATTATGATCGAAATGAATGTTTATTTTACATACTTAAACTGTGTTTCAACCATCGCACAGTGATGATACAACTCATCATCGTATGACGAATCGAACAGTTGACCCCTCTCCATTTCTTCACAAACTTTAGACAACTCCTGATTTAATTCGCTATTGAATAGTTCCGTATTCTCTTCCATGATTGTGGAGAAAAAAGCACTGGTGCACACTTCACTGAAGTTTTCCCTTCCTCTTTTTTATTTTTGATTCAGCTTCAAAAAAATGATCAATCGATTGCGATTTTCTTTTTCCACCATCGCATGTGTTATTATTAATGACGAGGTTATCACTCTCTTCTTGAGGGGAGAGTGGCGAGTAGTAATACTGTTTATAGGTATCTTCATCGAAGCTCAATGATTTCTGCAACAACACAGTTATCATGTTAATATCAATTTGTTAACACTTAATCATAAAAGTTAAAAAAGTTAAAGTTACAGCCTATTAAAGTCCACTGCTGAACATAGGCCTCCTCTCATTTCTGAGAGGGTTTTAGAGCAAGGAAATGTCCGCCGCGCTCCCTCAATGTGTGTTGGTGAACTTCACATGCCTTCGAAATTTTCTCAGACATGCAGGTTTCCTCACGATGTTTTCCTTCACCACCAAGCACGTGGTAATAAGCACTTAAAATTGCTATTAACAATTTAATTGGTGCTGGCGGGGATCGAACCCGGGTCGCGTACTGTGAAATTTACAGCTAGCGCTAACCATCTGAGTTACCACGGCTTAATCATATACATACACAATATTTAAATAAAATAATACACACACATGAAAATAACAGAAAAAAAGTAATTTAGTCAATAGAATAAACACTTACATCCATAGCCTTTGGTGTATTGAAGTAACACAAAATGTACTATTGATAGATCCACTGTAGCCAAACGACCGTACACTAACTCGATGACTGCGTTTGTTGGTCTTATATACCACCAGTACGTAAAAATTCTAATCTAAAGTATTTCCGTAATGAGTTGATAATTACTTTATGCGTCAACCAGTTTATCTCACATTTCCGTTGCCTATCTCAACATTTCTTCGTATTGTGTTTTGTTTGGTGATCAATGACTCAAGTACGATTTGTATAACACAAAAATGCAATTTAATATTTAGAAACATATCAGTTTATCTCACATTTCCGTTGCCTATCTCAACATTTCTTCGTATTGTGTTTTGTTTGGTGATCAATGACTCAAGTACGATTTGTATATCACAAAAATGCAATTTAATATGTAGAAATCACTATAATTGACCATTCCTATGTTATTCATTGAGTAGCTAGGTACTGTAATAATCTACTAATAGCAGTAATATCATGGATACACTAGATGTACAACAACATCTGAAAAAGATTCACCCCAGTCTAGAAAATAATGTTTATGCAGCTAATAGACTGCCTATGTATACCCACGTACCAACGTATATAATATGTAATTTGGATACAGATGATAAACCAGGGTCACATTGGGTAGCTTTATATATCGATACGAATGACGTCGGTCAATATTTTGATTCATATGGACGATCACCTGTACGATATCATCTAGAGTTTTTAAAAAGGAATTGTAAAAGATGGAACTGGAATGTTGATAGGATTCAGAATGAGTGGACTTCAGTTTGTGGCGAATATTGCTTAATGTATTTACTATATAAGTTTCAAGGATGTTCAATACATAGTTTTACGAGTATATTTACAAGGAATACATTGTACAACGATATTTTAGTGGATGAGATGTTTCGCTCCTATTTTATAGATAATAATTAATAAGATTTTGTATTTTATAAATAAAAATTGTAACAAAATTATGTAATGTGTTTTATTGATGATTCAGATTAGCGTTGTATAAACAAAGAATTATAATAAACAATAGCACTGATATAGTCGACGCACACTAAGTTGAAATGATTCAATAATATTTACAATTGTTAAATATTATTTAATGTAATACAAATGTAAAAGTAAAGTCGATTTGAAAACGTTTAATTAGTAAGAATAGCAAAACAAGTGTTTTCAAAAGGAAACACACGCCGGCGCTATACGGCGGCGGATTGACAAAAGACTATTTATTAGCGAACTTTTTTATGCATGAACGGTTTCAAGCAAAAATAAACCTTATACCATATCACAAGAGCACATGGTACTATAGGTCTATTCGGCCATATGATAGTAATAAGACGGCAGTTCAACCATTTTAAGCAAAATGAAACAATAAGACAAACGCATTTTTTTTTTTTTTATAACAGGAGACTTGTTTTCCAGAAATTTATTTACAACTTGAGTTTGTGAGCGATCGCAATGAGTGCTATTATTTGTTACTTATTAGACTATTTTTCCACAACATGATTGAAAACCCACAAAGTAAAAAGAGTACCATGTACAAGTTAAAAAAAAGGTTGACAACCCCTAAAATGTAAAATTTTCAAAATATCCAGAAACGAAGCCGCAGGCATGAACTACTTACAAAATAATGAATATTTTGTTCTAGATAAATTTTCCAAAAACGCAATTTGAGCGAGTTATAAGAATTTTTAAAAAGACACGACTCGTGTGTCATACGCCACACACAAAAAATGCGCAAAAGTACTTTGCGCACTGAACCGGTTAATACAAATTAAGACATAATATATGTTTAGGCCTAATATTAAAAATTAAAACTTGCATTTAAAACTCTCGACTCGGCGCGTGCCTCCGATGGTACCAAGGTCACCGCCGGCCCCCTCTCCCGCTCGCATTCCATTTGAGGGCGCGGCGGTCGAGACTAGTCTAGAACAATCAATTGTCTGCGCGGCCGTATCGGTTTAAAGTATTCAAGTGGCACTACTATCGTTAGGTCGCGTGCCTCATATTGCATTCTCTAATTTGTACGTTTCGTGACAACGAGGCTGGTATTAAGTTTTGAGTGATTAATTTAACTTCGATTGCCATTAATTTCAGTCGACGAGTTACTTGTGTGGTATTAATATCGTACGAAAGAATTTTTGCTCTGTCAGGCGGAACTCTAAAATTTTGTGAACCGAGAGAAGGTCGCATTAGTATCCGGTTATAATTTTGTGCTAAGTGAACCTGGGAAATTGAACTTTGACCGACCGTTCTTAAGTTGTGCAGCGTGTCACTTGTTTTAATTTCGATTAACGTTGATTTGGTTGAATTTGAAGTTAATTAAATGTACAATAAAGTTGATAAACTAATATAGTGAAATAAAAGCAGAAGGTTTCAATTGGTGAACGCCCACTGGAGGGATCCCACATTTTTGGAGGAAAGCGGCGCCTGTTGGTCCGCTCTCAGAATACGTCGGTGCCGTCAGGTTACATCTACACACTTTCACACACTACTTACATACACCTCACTTACCACCTGACTTCGCCTTGTGGTCGACACTACCTCCGGAACTCGGTAAGTTTGTGCTTGCTTATCCAGCCCTTATACAGGGTGTTTTTGGAACGCTCCCGAAAACTAAGACAGGCGACAACACCAAGTATACCTTTGATCATGGGTCACAAATAAATTCGATCCTGATGAAAAAAAAATCATCTTTTTACAAGGTTTTATTAGCTTTATTCACGCGCCATCATGTTAGTACAGCTAAATGAAACGATAATTTCATAAAAAATATCATGAAAATACTGAAACATAAAACCAGCAGTGGAATGACTGAATTGATATCACCTGACCTGAGCTAGATAAAGGTCAATGTACGCGCGAACACAAATTCGCGCGGCCCGCAACTAGCGGGCCTTCCAACAATACCTAATAATTTACAACACGTGTCTAAATACCTAACTTATCTACTTAACCTATTATTTTGCCACTGTGCTTATCTCCACGTAGCCACTTTAATCCGAATTTACAGGTTAAATAACCCAAATAACTGGTTCGATTCCCCGCTAATGAAGAAATACTTAAATGAAATGTAACCAAGGTTGGAGTCATGCGTTTTTATTCATCGTATAGGTATGTTTATTATTCTCGTGTATTCAGTTATGTACCTATTCAGATTAGTCTAGTACTAAGTTATTTAAAAAAAATAGTTATGAAACAGCTTACTGCTCTAAATCCTCCGTGGTCTTATGAGATGCGGCTCAAATTGTGCTCCATTCATTTCAAGGCAGACTTGGGTGCAGGCGGGGCATCATCGTGTGGTCTTCGACACAGTCCGTACGTAGTTTCTCGAAAGCATCCACGATCCTTTGGCGCATTTCTTCAGCACTATCACATTCACGATTAAAAACCCTTTCTTTCACATACCCCACAAAAAGAAGTCTAACGGAGTCAGATCTGGTGAGCGAGGTGGGCAAGCGTGTGGTCCTAGTCTGCCGGTCCAGCGATCATCAAATAGCTCATTGAGGCGCTCACGGACGAACCTCACGAAATGTGGAGGGGCACCATCATGTTGGAACTATGTGCGGCGATATTCAGCCAACGATAGGTCGTTTAAAATGTCAACCAACTGTTCATTTATAAAGTTTAGGTATCGCTGTCCGTTCAGTCGCTCTGGCAGAAAAACTGGTCCCAGTATGCGATCCTTAAATAAACCTGTCCATACGTTAACCGACCTTCGGGTTTGGTGCCCGGTTTGTCGAACAGCGTGCGGGTTAACCTCTGAATACACGTGTGTATTTCTTCGGTTCCACAGGCCGTTTCTGGTAAATGTCGACTCATCCGTCCAGATAATGTGCTCAATGGAACCAGGCACACGTTGTTGCTGATATAATAACCAACGGCAGTATAATAAGCACTATAAACGTACGCGTTAGGCATTATTAAAACAAAAAAGAATCCAAAAACGTAACAAAAACTTTAATATCAACACGTAATCACAAGTAAATTTATTAAACAAAACGATTGAATTGTCGCTCGCGCACGCGTGTACAAAATCAACACGAAACTGTCTCTTCAAAAACTAAAACCAACGAACCCCGTCAAGGCTGAAAATTACTGCGTCACAAGCGTGAGGCGACAGGGTTAGGCATTCTGCCGTCATAATAAAAAAGGAAGTAACTAACAAAAACGTAAAATGGAAATAAAAAATAAATTGATGAATTTTTCTTTCAGACCCCGTGTCTAAAGTATATTAAAAGGTATCTATATTGAAATATATACGTAGAGACATGAAGATTTTAAGGACGAACATATTTTTTTTTTTAAATTTGTTTATTTATTTAAATAAAACGAATTTTCCTTTTCATCTTAGCTTAAAAAATACACCTGGCAACACAAAAACATCGAAGGAAAGACGCATATAACTATTTGCGTCTTTCCAACCTAATAAATTAAAAAAAAACTGCCATTCATTTAACAATTTTACATATTTTGGAAAGGTCATTTGAAGTTGAAAGGACGCTAATAGTAATTTACTACTTTTTTTTTAATAAATATTAGAAAAGCATTGGTAGTGAGACACAAAAAATAATAATTTTAAAAAGTAATGATTTTAAAGGGGATATCATACAAGACTTACTACGATAATAATTAAAAATTAAAAATTTTGTACAACCGACTTTAATATAAATAATTAAGGATAACTCAAAAACTATTGGTCTGACCTCGATCAAATTTATATGGGACCACATGTGAAACACCAGCTCTTAACAATAAGATATAAGCTCTTAATAATAAGATATAGAATAATAAGACAAGACCAAGAATAATTGAAATTTAAGTAATCGATGCAAATATTGTTAAAGATGACGTAGCAACTGGTTAAATAAGTCTTTTCTTTTATGTTGAATTTGTATAAGTCTTTTCTACTAAAAAAAGTCATCTGTGATCAACAGTTACGTCTAAAATTCTTACGATAATTTCTAAAATATTGATATTTGTGAATATTAAAAAAATTTAGTAGATGCGCCTTCTTATCATGAATCGAATGGTATATTTAACTCATTTATTCATAAATTGTTAGATGCGCCCTTTTTTCTTACGACCGCGTGTTTCGTACCGAGCTAGATACAGATCGATAGCGGAGGGGGTGTGGGTACAATCGCGTTCTAAAATACTACATGGTATTGGGCTATTGTTTTATAATATTATAGTAATTAATTGTTTTAATGTAGAATCATAATAGGTGTTTTACTAGCTACTTAGAACTTTGGAAGAGGTGGGAATTAAAAATGGATAATGTTTACATGAGCATTATTTGTTATTTCTATCGTAAAATATAAAGTAGTTTGTAACAAGAAAACTTTAGCTAAGGGTAACACGCCGTCCATTATGACGTCTTGGGTCACATGGAAGCCAGATGTTAATGGTGTGTTGGTGTTACTGGATGCTACTTGATCATCACTTTCATCTTCGCTTGAGCTTCCGTCATCAGGTCGATCACATGGTAATTTTTTCGGTATTCTTCCTCCACACTTTTAACTTTACTGCACAATTTTCCCCATTCACCTTCTCCTATCATATTTACCTTTTCGATCTAGACTAGTTTAGTCATAAAACAATAGATATAAATAATTTTTCCTTCCTTCCTTTTTAAAACATCGTCGCGAGTCGCAAAGTAAGCTGTGTATGCGACTGTATTTTTGGAGCGAACAAAGCGCGGGAACCAATAGCATGCAGGCACACTAATACTGGCGGATTGTTCCCCCGTCGCGCGCCTTTCGTACCAATATGTGATAAATCGCTCAGTGCCCAAGTTCAAGGCCAGCGTTTGTTTTTCACCGTTCGCGCGTACATTAACCTCCATTAGTCAGGTGATATCAATTCAGTTTCCACTGCTGGTTTTATGTTTCAGTATTTTCATGATATTTTTTATGAAATTATCGTTTCATTTAGCTGTACTAACATGATGGCGCGTGAGTAATGCTAATAAAACGTTGTTAAAAGATGATTTTTTTTTCATCAGGATCGACTTTATTTGTAACCCATGATCAAAGGTATACTTGGTGCTGTCGCCTGTCTTAGTTTTCGGGAGCGTTCCAAAAATACCCTGTATATAATAAGTATCCATAGGTCATTAGAACCGAACTCTCTGGTTGCTCGTCGAGTGTATTACTGATGGGCCCTAATACAGTCGACTTCTGTCTGGGCAACTGAGAGCCGTAACAATATACATAATAGCTGCTGCCAGACCTCGCCCGCTTGGTATTTATTACGATTGGGTTTCATGGGTTTTAATTTTTTTGCGCAGCATGCTAATTCTTTTTCTAAAATAAAATTAGCCTGTATTATTCCTTATAACATCAGCTATCTGCCAGTGCCAGCTATAAGCCGGAACAAACAGAGAGACAGATAAACATTTTAAAAATTGTTTTTGTCTTTTTGTTATAAATACCGTACCGTAAAGTGGGACTTTTTGAGACTCCAGGGGCTATTCACAACATTTGTAATAAAAGATTTGATTGAATATATTTTTTCTTCTAGTAACAGTAGAATATTTTTTTTACAATATGGCAATACTACAACTAATGTCAGTACCACCGGTGAAATTTAGAGGTTACCAAAGCGTAAGTAAATCGTTAGATAAATTTTTGAAAAAAGCTTGTTAAATCGAGTTAATTTGTATGTACTTTACTTCCAGTTGATATACCAACGTTTTAAAGGTAAGTAGAAAATGAGTACACTCATGTAGACATATATTTTCTTGGAATTTTATTGGTGTTTTCCATTGTATTGTAACCTGTTTTAGACGTCATATTTTTTTATGTTTTGTAGAATGGGGCTTTTTGGCACAACTTTGAGGCTATTTGGAATCCTGCACCAAATAAACCCTTTTTTATGTGTTTTAGTTTTAATAAGTTTAAGTTCGCTGTCTTAAATAGCCCCAAATATCTATCATGTATAAATTTAAGGGGAAGCTTATAATCTCCTTTTTTATTTTATATTACATTTCCAGAATTATGGTGCGTACTTACCAAAGAAAGTACACTAATTTCAGAAAAGGTAAATCTTTTGCACCGTATCATAGTTATTAGAAAGAAAATTTGGAAAAAGCGCTAGAGGCTGTACAGTCTGAAAAACTTAAGTTAACCGAAGCTGCCGATATTTATGATATACCAAAGAGCACACTATATAGAAAATATAGAAACATAAATTGCACGCAAGATAAAGCTGGACATCCAACATTGTTTACTCCCGAAGAGGAAAATTCATTTATACGAAACATATTAATTTTAAGTGAATGGGGATTTCCCTTCGACTATATGGATCTTCGAGTACTAGCTCAAAAATATTTGAACAAAATAGGCAAAAATATATATGGGCTTAAAAATACCAGGGCTTACCAGGGACTGATTGGGCACGTAATTTTCTTTTAAGACATAAATCAGTAATTTCAAATCGCAAAGCGTCTAATATTTCTACTGATCGAGCCAAAATTACAAATTACGTAATTGACAGTTTTTTCGAAAATAATGTGAAGTCTGTTGAAGGTGTTACTCCAGACTGCATTATAAACTATGATGAGACCAACCTCACAGATGATCCAGGTTGTAAAAACTATATTTATAAAAGAGGCACAAAGTACCCAGAATGAATGGTAAATAATTCGAAAACAGCAATTTCGCTTATGTTTACGGGTACGGCACATGGTGAGTTGCTACCAATATATGTGGTATATAAATCAGATCATCTATGGGATACGTGGCTGGAAGGTGGACCTGAAGGGACGAGGTACAATCGATCAAAAAGTGGGTGATTCGATGCAGTCTGTTTTGAAGACTGGTTTAATACCATTATAGTACCTTACGCACGTAAGAAAGCGGGCCGAAAACTTCTAATCGGAGATAATCTGTCGTCTCATTTTTCGGAAAACGTACTAAAGACTTGTGAAGAAATGAATATTGCATTTGTGTGCTTACCACCGAAAACCACACATATGCTTCAACCATTAGATGTCGCATTTTGCTCCGCTAAAGACCTACTGGCGAGTTGTATTAACTCATTGGAAGTTAATGGAAGGGCGGAAACATAAAACTTTGGTCAAAAGTACATTTCCCAAATTATTGGGTCAACTAAAAAATAAATTGGTTGAAAGAGGTGCTGTATCTCGTAATCTCGAAGCAGGTTTTAATAAATCGGGTTTATACCCAATCAACCCTGAACTTCCCAAGTCACGACTGCCACAAAGGACAAATGTTACAGATCAACAAATAAATAACACTACATTATTAGTAGTAACAGAAATTTTGCAAGAAATAAGGAATCCTCCAGCCCCTGCACAAATAAAACGAAAAAAGAAGTGTAATGTACAGCCCGGGAAAAGTATAACGGCAGCAGACTTGGTTCAAAGTGATCTTCATTCAACTACGCAGTCAAATAAAAAAAAAACCAAAAAAACCCCAAGGGTAAAAATATATCGGGTCAGATAAAAAAATTACATCTGAGAACTCTGGAACAATTTCAAATAAACCCATGCAAGATCATTCAGGAATATGCGAAAACCCGAGACAAAATAATTTTGGTTGCTATGACTTGACATGACTAGTGATATTTCTGATGAAGAAGAAAATGAAGACAACGAACAAAATAAAAACAATAAAAAACGAAAACTTAGGTTCAAGAAAATGAAGACAGATCAAACTATATACAAGACTGAAGAATGTGAAGATAATATTTCATTACACGAACAAATTGAAATTTCAGGAAAACAAGAATTAAAATCACTAAACATACCTAAAAAAAACAAATTTGTGATCAAAATGTATTCAAACAAAAATATTTGGACATAATTACAGAGTGTACAGAAGAAAATTATAATAAATTAGATATAAACAAAAAACTCTTAAAAAACGACGATACACACCTGGAATGGGCGATTGAGAAACATATATTGAATAAAAAAACAGGGTTTATGCAAACATTTATAACTACCACCGCCGTTATAGAAAAACAGAAGTCTCCCGTCTTATCTGACAAACCAAAATTGAAACCAAAAGCTCATAACGTTTTTGATCAAGAATAGATTAAAGTTGACTATAATAATATTAACACTGGTTCTAAGGAAAATATTGAAAATTTCTCAAATAATGAAATCATAGGCACGGTGAAACGTAAGTCGCGTGCATACACTTTTAGTAATGAAACAAAAAAATAAACCGGCCAAAAGATTAAACAAATTGAAAAGTACTGATTCAACAACTACTGAAGAAATTTCAATGAGCGTACACAGTGATAGTGATTTATATGACGTCTATCTTGAACAAATTGAAAATTTAAATGACATGGACCTCGAACAGACAGATCTAGATATTTTCGATCTCGAAGATGATGAGTTGGTAAAGAGAAATAATGATGAGAAGGAAGCCGAAATATTTAATGACTTTGGCGAGTCGGGGAGGCGCGAGGAGGGTTGGGGGTGGCCCGCGCATAGCTGGGTGGAACAGACACGTCAGTGAGGCTCACAGAGAGGCCAGATCTAAATTCAATGACTGGGTATTGTGTGGTAGACCCAGGTCAGGTTTTCTTTACAAAGAAATGTGTGATAGCAGAAGAGTGTTCAAGTCCCGATTAAAATGGTGCCAAAATCATCAAGACCAAATAAAGATGGACGCTCTTGCTGTGAAACATAGCAAAGGAGATTTTCGCGGCTTCTGGAAGTCCACCAGTAAAATAAATGTACGATCTGGCCTTCCTGTGTGCGTCGATGGCATGAACAATCCCAAGGACATCGCAAATCTTTTCAAGAGCCAGTTTTCTGTAAAGTCTCTGTTGGATCCGGTAGTGGAAGTGTTCAGCACTGACCTGGACACACAAACAGTGGGGACTAGTTTCCTGGCAAAAAACGTAACAAAAGCTATAGGAGATATGTCAGGAGGCAAGTCCCCGGGACATGACGGACTTAGTGTTGAGCACTTGCAACATGCTGGACCTCACCTAGCTAGGGTCTTGGCTTTGTTCTACTCTCTGTGTGTGAGCCATTCCTACCTGCCCGCAGATTTCATGAAAACCGTGGTGGTACCCATAGTGAAGAACAAGACGGGTGACTTGACTGACAAGTGTAACTATCGGCCCATTTCTCTTGCCACCGTAATTGCAAAGGTGTTTGACGGTTTGCTCAACACACAGTTGAATAAACATGTAACGCTCCACGATAACCAGTTTGGATTTCGTCCTCGCTTGTCCACTGAAAGCGCCATATTGTGTCTAAAGCAAACCGTCAAATACTACACTGATCGCAGGACGCCTGTGTACGCGTGCTTCCTCGACCTTTCCAAGGCCTTTGACCTGGTGACATATAACCTGCTGTGGGACAAGCTGCAAAGCATAGGCTTGCCTCAAGAACTTATCAGCATGTTCCGGTACTGGTACGCAAACCAGGCCAATAGTGTCAGGTGGGCGGGGGTAATGTCGGATCCGTATCGGCTTGAGTGTGGAGTCAGGCAGGGTGGCTTAACATCACCAACCCTATTCAATCTATATATCAACGGGCTGATCGTAGCGCTTAGCAGTCAGCATGTCGGCTGCCACATTGACGGTGTTTGTGTCAATAATCTGAGTTATGCAGACGACATGGTGCTGCTGAGTGCATCGGTCTGCGGCCTGAGGAAGCTGATACGGAAATGCGAGGAATATGCATGTGGTCACGGATTATTGTATAATGTCAGAAAGAGTCAATACATGATCTTTGAGGCCGCTGGTGCGAAATGTCCTGATAATGTACCTCAAATAAAATTGAATGGTGTATCCCTGGAAAGGGTTAAACAGTTTCAGTATCTGGGGCATTTACTCACCTTCGACCTAAGGGATCACGCTGATATGGACCGGGAACGGAGGGCGCTGTCTGTCAGAGCTAACATGATCGCCCGTAGGTTTGCGCGGTGTTCAAAGGAGGTCAAGGTTACACTCTTCCGAGCGTTCTGCACATCGCTCTACTCGTGCAGCTTATGGGCTAATTACAGTAGGAAGAGTTACAGCGTCCTCCGCGTCCAATACAATAATGCGTTTAGGGCGGTGATGGGGTTGCCTCGGTTTTGTAGCGCCTCTGGTATGTTTGCGGATGCGCGCACCGATTGCTTCAATGCCACCATGCGCAAGCGGGCCGCGTCCCTGGTGCGCAGAGTGCGGGCCAGCTCCAACACTGTCTTAGCGATGATCTCAGGAAGGTTAGACGGTTATATTATCCGGCATTGTTGCGAAAGGCATGTCGCAGACCAGCTGCCTCTGAGAAAGTATTGATTAATCTCGTCTCCTGTCTAATAAAAGTGTGTTCTTATAGTTTTTTTTTTTTTTTGTTAATTATGTATTAATTTTATTTTATCTGCTTAGATTATTCTATATACTGACATTAATGCTTATTGAAATTGACCGGTTGTATTATTTTAAAATTGTTATCTTGTTGACATTGATTTATGTATTGTATTGCTTTAATTGTGTAGATTGATTTTAATTTAATTTATTGCAGCACAGTTGCCTCAGAGAAAGTTTTAATTATTGATCTCGTCTCCAGACTGATAAATGTGTGTAATTCTGTTATTTATTTATTAATTTTAATTTTATGTTATTTTATTTCATTATTTTATTTATATACTGACATTACTGCCTATTTACATTGACTGGATTTATTATTTTAAAATTGTTATTTTGTATTGAAATTGATTTAATTATTGCTAAAATTTAGGAGACTGATTTTAAATTTATTGATTTTACTGGATATGGGTGTAATTTGCCTGAATAAAGATGATTATTATTATTATTATTATTATTATGCGTATGGACGCAGAGAATGACACAGATAACAAAACAGAAATTAAGACGAGCTTGAATGAATGTGGATACTCAGAAATTCTTCTGAGAATTGAAGTAACAGATGAGGACAAGACTGAAGAAGAATTACAGATTGAAGAAGAATGCAAATAAAGACAAACCTTATTGTTACGGCCCTCAGTTGCCCCGACAGAAATCGACTGGACTAGGGCCCATGAGTAGCCCACTCGACGGGCAACCAGAGGGTTCGGGCCTAAATGACCTATGGATAATTATTATGTAATGGCTGATAAGCAAACACAAACTTACCGAGTTCCGGAGGTAGGGTCGACCACAAGGTACCGTCAGGGGGTAAGTAGGTGGGTGTAAGTGGTGTGAGAAAGTGTGTAAATGTAACCTGACGTCACCGATGTAATCGGGCAGCAGACCCACATGCGCTGCTCGGCTCCACAATGTGCGATCACTCCAGTGAGCGTTCACCTATATGTGAACTCAAGTCTAACGTCACTTAGCACAAAATTATGATCGAAGACGAACGCGATCTCCTCTCGGAACACAAATTTTTAGCGTTTCAAAAGTGAAGAAAAGCCTCGTTGTCACGTAAACGCACGAAAAAGACAACGCAATAAGAGGCTGTATTCACGCGACCTAACGATTCGAGCGTAACTTTAAGACTCATAACTCATAAGGACACGGCCGCCGCGGGCAAAACGAGTGCCCGCCGTCCCAAGCCGTCAAACCGGTTGATCGCCCACACGTCAGGCGACCGATGGTGAGCGAAGAGACGCGCGCGGGAAAGGGGGCCAGGTGACCTAAATACCATTGGATGCGCCAAGACGAGCGTTTTCAATGCAAGTTTTAAATGTTAAGATTTGCCCTAAACACTAATTGTTTGAAACACAATATTGAAAAAAGAGAATGGAGCATAGGAGATAATGTTGTTGTTAGATATTACCAGAAAAAAAAATTGACTATATTACATCGGCTTAATTACTGACATTAATGATCGAATTGAAAAAAAATACAAAATATCCTACTACAAAACCATTTCTAAAGAAGGTGATATCTTATTTAAGAAACCAACACGTTTAGATGTAGATTACATACCTGATGATATAATTGTAATGCAAGTAGATTTGTTGCAAATTAATGAAAATAATGAATTTATCTTGTTTAATGATTAAGATTTATTATATTTTTGATTGACTTTTAATAATATCGTATGTAAAATCAGTGTTTGTCAAAGCAGTAGTTTTCATAAGTTAACTTACGTGACCTAGATTTGTATTGTGGTTTATTCCTTGCCAAATGTATTAATTTTTTATGTTTTTTGATTTAATATTTTTACCTATTTAATATTTTATAAAGATCTCATTGCTTAAGTTTATTTTTAGCTTACCCTTAATTGTTCCAAATATTGCCTTTAATTCTTTTATAATTGTTAGAATACAATTACTTTAGTTTCCAAATAGCCCTAAGTGGCGCTTCTCCCTTTTCATAATAAATATTACGATACTAAATATTTGGCTTTTTACTAAAAATTAAACTAAACATATGTTATAATGAAAGACCATATATTCTTCTCTTGGTCCAAATATCGCAAGACCTGTTTAAATCGATAGATCTCCAAATAGAGATGGAAAACGAAGTTCAGATGATGCCGATTTTAAAAAGCCCCAAATCGGCGATATTTGGAATAGCACTTTTGAAAAAAAATATCTCTGTATTTATGTTCAATACAATCAGATTTTAATCCATAGCATTAGAGAGTATACCTGAGTAATTTTTACACGATAAAACACAACACTTCATCCTTTTATTCTCAATACTACGAAAATACACCGATTTGCGATTTTTTACACATAAACGTACTGGACGAACGCTGACAGTACTGCTGACACTACAAAAGACACGTCCATTGTGATGATGTCAGGACCTTTTTTTATAGGATAAGGGTGACAAACGAGCACACAGTCCACCAGATGGTGAGTGGTTGCTGTGGTCCATAGACATTTACGTTTATCCTCGGTTACGAATCAAAATGCAGATGCGTAGTCACCCGTGAGGACTAAGATGGAATGCCTCGTTTTCAGTAAAAAGGGTCTCCGGTTCTGTACACTCACCATACGAAACACAGCAGCATTAAGCTGCTATTTTACGCTAGTATTCTGTGAGAGCGAGGTCCTTCCCCGGCCGAGCCGACCCTTTCGTGTTACAACTATACCAGAAATATAGCTGCAGCATGGCTCTACCACGTATAAAACCTAGTTTACCTAACGTAGTTTTATAGGATCTAGTTAGAATCACAGTGCACCCCGTGGCTCTACCACGTATAAAGCTTTGATAATATTTTGTCACTTGGCTTCTGCCATATGGTTCAAAAAAATCTTCGTGGCCTTTCAGCTGATGGCTTGGTGATTCATGAAAAATGCGTCCTAATTTCTAAAAAGGATTTTCTAATTCTTTTCTTTTCTTAATTTTATCAAAATTTTCTTGCTGTTCACATTGTTTCACATTTCACAGTATTAATAACTTCATTGCTAGACGGGGTTTCTATTGTCATATTATTTCGTAGATAATTTTTTTAATAATTACTTTAAGGATTACCTCAATTTCTGGATGACTTACCTTTTGCTGTTTATACTTAACATTTAAGCACAAAGAACTAATAAACTTCTTAAATATTTTATGTTAATTTTATACCAGGGACATAACTAGATTAGCATCTTGATGTGAAACTCATAAGAGTTACTTCTGCAAGGAGCAATATTCCGCTAAACTGTATCCGAAACAAGAGGAATTCCATAGTAGAAAGGCTTAGGAAACCTTTTGAGGTGAAATTATATTTATTTTTGAAACAATGTTAGGAATTAATTATCTTTAAATAGTGATTTTTCTTTTATGAAAGGGTTTTGGAGCATAAAAATAATATAATAATAATAAAAAAAAATAATATAAAATCTGTTGAGTTATTCCAAGGCGAAATGTAACGCAAGCACTTATTTCCTGACCTCCCAAGGCTTAGTAAACAAAAAGTAATAGTATGGTATCATTTACAGTTTTCACAAATAAAAGTGCATAATTTTAGCCATTTCAATTTATTTCACATAATTATCTTCGAGACCGGTTGACATAACTATAAATAACAAAGTATAAACAAACGAGGGTACGCATTCCAATTAAAATAAGAGACGGCTGTAGTTGGACTGAACTGGTTTGATCTGAAATTGCTACAGGTTACAAAGGACTACACTATACTGCCAACAATCACAAAGTATGTATCATGCTACACATAAATATTTATGTACTCTAATATACATTGAATATCTATATATACCAATCGCCTCCCTTAATATGTTAATTTTAAAATTAAACCATATTTTATTACGAAAACATGGTAGATCTAATAAAAGAAATTTAGGAACTATATTATGAATTAAACAAAATATATAAAATGGCGGTAGTTTGGATAACGACCGTTAATATTTACATAAGTTTTGTTTCACACATGTAAAATTTATACTTGATCTTATAGATCTAAATAAATGTATAATTTAGCGCCAAAACAATGGTCCGCCATTTTGTCGTAGGAATAACAGATCAAACATGAAAAATATTATTAAAAAACACTTAACACCTAATCTGGCACATCTCGCAATTTGTACAGCTATCATACCCTGAGACTATCCCCGCCCCGTACACAAAGTACATTTAAAAAATTATAAATAACATGAATATTCTTAACATAAGAATAACTACAACATAACGTTTCGTTCGACTCACTGGAAATTAGTATACATTTTAATAGGACGTTTCTATATTATGTACGCGCCTTTACCTGTCACACAGTAAAAAAAATATTTTATATTGTGATATAACAAAACAAACATTCTGTAAGACATTTTTAATCAGTCACATGTTATTAATGTATATCATATTATATAAAACTAATACATATGCAATATTATATCGTGTTGACTCCACTTAAATCCATGGACTGTTTCGACAGTAACATGAATATAATTCAATGATTTCAATGCTTTATTATATTATAATATTGAATTATGCAACAGGAAATGAAACGCGCATCCATAAATTAATCAGAGAGATCGCTCAATTATAAATCTTACAGAATTACAGATTATAAAAATTATTTTGCAAATATAAAGGTTACCAACTGAATAATTAGTCACAACAAATGTCACGTAATAAAGTTGTATATAAATAGATAAAATCGATTCCATACATCTTAATTAGCACTATAAATTTTCAATATTTATTATTGTATAATTATTTACAAAGTGTAAGTATATATTTTGAAATTTATGCTAGTTAAAATTGCGGTTCGATATTTCATAATAAATTGGGCGATATTTCTGATTGCTTTTTTTATCTTACATTAAATATGTTTGCTACATCATACATGATAATTTCTGTGTATTGGTAACAGATATCTGAGGTATTTACGATTTATAGTACTGTTCCTCTTGTCTCAAACACATTTTTGTAACAATATTTATAGATATATTTATATGTTAAACATTGATAATTAATTCAACAATGCAAAACATGATACATTTATAAGTGGAACAGATTTAGAAATAGATATAATCGATATACATATTGCAGCATAAAATACGTCTAACTGGTTTAAATAAATCTTCTCAATAACAACCGATTAAGCTGTGCCAATTTTAAAGGCACATTTAATCTAGGGAGCGTTTAGCCAAGTCTACATTCATGTATAACATAAAAAGTTACACACCAACATTCATTGAAAGAACGGGCGTAGAATCATGAACAACTTTTAGCGCACAAAAATGAACATAACGACTACACCAGTAATTAAAAAATCCCTATCGTCCGTTGATATACACAGAAGTATCGAAATAACGTAATTAAAGTTAATTCTGCCGAAAACGGCCTCGGCTATACCTGATACATATACTTCAATGCGCAGTCAAGAAAACAACCCACTTTGTTAAATTAATTTCCTTATAAGATATGAGGTATCACTACACTACACGGGTGTTATCTAAGTAGTATTCTGTACTTATGTTTGAGGCAGTGAGTAAAGCTACCTATAATATTATAAAGGGGTAAATAACATTTTATATTTTCGTTGTAAAAATAATTCCTTTTCTATTGCAATCTTTTTTACATATTGCTATTTAAATATTTGCAGATTAGTTTATATAAAAACTACGTCATATTTAAAATGCCTTACAAACGTCATATTTATTATATAATTCTATATTTGTTATTTACGTGTCTGTACATTATTAAGTAATATAGAAAACCAAACTATTAACTTACATTAATTTACTTTAGCTCAACGTTTGAGGTATTTTTATATTGGTATGTGTGGTAGCATGCGTTCTCTACGTATGAAACATTCTCGACCGCATTAATCTCGAAACCTTATCGCCCAGTAAAACTAGATATATTTTTAATATTATACAAAAATAGTAACAAGTTTTGTACTAGATCCGTCCATTCTTTTGTACATTATTGGCGCGGGGACGCGACAGTATTTCCCGCCAAAAATAACCTAGAGAAATCTGAAACGTCAAATTATTTCCAGTCTCCCAATCAAGACCACCCGCCCACTTCACAGCCATAATACCACAGACTAAACAATGTCCATAAATAATGTATGTACACTCACAACAATAATCACATTTCTCTCGACAACAACAAAACGTTTACGCTTCGCGAACGTTAAATGCAGATTATAAAAAGTGATGGCAAACGAACTTCACTACCGATGTGATATGATTTTTTGTGATGACAAATGGAACGAATAAGTCGCGACCCCGCGTCCTTCCACCATTTTGACACTGCGCGAGTGTTTGCTCCTACACTCTGGTCCTGCCAAACCCGATAGAGCAAGGTCGTAGGTACAAAGATAGCTTAATCGTTAAGGAAGCGTCGTAGCGAAACGCGAAACGTAACTCGAGTAATGAGAAAATACGCACGACAACTTTAATTCGCCACTTTTATAACGCTCATACAGAAAAAAGTGTCCACAGATTAAAAACGTTCGAAAGTTCAAACGTTTTTAAAACAATAAATATAACACAACCATCTTCGAATGTACCATCAGTTCACGAATACGGCGCTATTGCGCAAAAGGGGTGAGTTGAGGTCTACCGGAGACAGGCCTCCAGCATTTCGACGAAGAGTTTATTCATCGGCGCGCGTCGTTCTCGATGTACGGCAGCCCAGAAGCGTCGCACCGACACGTCCGCATGTCGCAAAGCTGGCAACACTAGCAGCAGTTGCTGTAGCGCTGCATTGCCGTTGTACGGCCTGAAATACACAGCTTACATTTAAAAACGTCTTCACATAGTACTTTATTATAGTCTAGGCTAGTATAGGCAACTTGTCATTTACATGAATGAATATTTATTTATTTAAACTTTTATGCACTAAAAATAAAATCATACATATGGCGGACTTAAAAAATGTACAAATAAAAATATATAATAAAAATAAATAATATATTTTATTTCGACCATCATGGATCATACGTGTAAGTAATACAAGATACTTATTTAAAACGTATTTGTTAGTAAAAAGAACTTTAAAATAAATGAAATAACTAACTAATCGTAAAGCCTATTAACTTAAACTTGATAGCTGTGTGCGTGCGCCCGAATGCAGCGACGGCGTCTTTGAAAGACGTTGTAGTAAAATTGAGTGTGTGTGCATGGCTGCGTAGTTGAACGAGGGTTTGGGGTGGTTAAGCGCCTCTGTGTAAATATTTGCGTGTGTGCGTATCTGACCACGGTGATGGCGTCGTTGTGCCCTTGTGTGTGTGAGCGCGTACGTGTGCTTGGGTGTCGGTGTCATTTAACGTGCATGTGTATAAGTAAAGGTTCACAATGCTGGTCGAGGCGTGCCTCCGAGTTGGCAAGCGTGAGCTGTGTGTGTGTGTGTGTGTGTGTGTGTGTGAGAGAGAGAGAGAGAGAGTGTGTGTGTGTGTGTGT